>QLPI01004358.1:0-30743 GCA_003314275.1 Chroogomphus rutilus | reverse complement strand
GCTCTACTGGGGCTTTGGCTTGGCTTTGGCTGGGCTCTGCTGGGGTTTTGGCTGGGCTCTGCTGGGGCTTTGGCTTGGCTTTGGCTGGGCTCTGCTTGGCCGGGCTCTGCTGGTCTGGCTAGCTGCTCCCGCCCAGAGGGTGGGGGGTGGCTTGTATACTGTTAAGTCTGCATATCAGGTGCTTAGCTAAATGCCTCTAGAAGTGTTTCCAGTGATTCCAAATGGTTTCCAAAGGGGTCTTGTACTCTGGAGGTCTGGAAATTAGAGGTCGCAGTTTGCAGGTGGAAAGTGCAGAAGGACAGAAAGTGCCAGGGGTTTAGGATTGTTCTTAGTATTAGGTAGTTTGACTAGCTGTTTGACTGGTTTGAGGTCGCAGGGACTGGCTTCAACTTATGTGTTGTGCCCTCCTTGATTGTCTGTCCCTAATTTCAGAAAGTTGGTAAGTTACCGGAACTGAATCGGGACTATGATGTAGAACTAAATCAATATTTGTACTGGCAAATAGTCCAGTTGACTAGTGCCTTATATACATGTATCTATCCTTGTACTATTTTGTGCTGAGTAAAGACAAAGGGAGAAGGAAAATACAAGGGGGATAATAGAGGGGTGAAAACAAGGGGATGAGGTATGCGACAATCTTAAGTTTGTTTGCATGCAGAACCTTGATTTTCAGAGTCATGGAAAAGGAGTCGGTTTTGGAAGTCATGGGTTTCTGATCAGAACTGTGGAAAGGTTGTTCAGGGAATGGTCTGAGTCACAGCTCATAACAACTGTCAAGTTCATTGAGATCCAAGTCAGCCATCAAGCTTCTGAAAGGAATGAGTTCTTGAAATAACTTCTCTAAAGGATGGGCTTTGGTTTACTTACAGTAGTTTGAACCAAATAAACAGTTTTTTTATAGTGAGAGGAGGTTGTTTTTCAAGATTGACTGGAGAATCGGATGGTGCCCTTCTCACGCATTTTCATAACACCCGTGACTCGGCTCATCCAAGCGGCCCAGTGCGGAGCTTGAAATTGACTGAACGCTCCCAGGTTTTTCAGTCACGTGAGGCATCACCGCGTCCTCGCTCATCTGATTGCATCCCTACGTGGCTCTGGTGCATTTCATGGTGAAGATCTCAAGCTGATAATCTGTGACTCACCCAAAGACACAGCCACTTCAAACGTATACAGACGTATTCTCAGCAATGGATGTCAATCAGTCCAATATGAAAACTAAGGAAAAGATTTCGGACGAGGAACATGCCAGATCAGACGTTGAGACGCTCATCAACCCACTAATAGCACCACTGTTGGAATTGACCTTCTGGCATCCTGGGTTTGCTCCACATTTGCTTTCATCCATTGTCAGCGCCTCTCCAACCCTTGATCAAAATTATATTGATATCAAACAAGCTGCAAACCTTCTGAAAGACGGCAGTTTGGTCAAGCAGTTGGAAGAAGCGTGGAGCATTCGGAGCTTTTCCAAGATTCGGAGCTGGAGTTAGTACATATATTATCTACTGCTACCGTAGTGCCATTCTAACCCATTCTAGAAATTTTACAATGGCAGCCTACAGATAACAGATTCCGTACACCTCCGGCTGACCCTCTCTCTCCCCTACCCCATTCACCAAAAAAGTCAAAATCTGAAATTGAATCAATCCTAGCTGATTTCTTCGCTAAATATTTTCCTCCGGTAGAGAGATTCATCCAACGCGGCGAAGATGCACTGCCCAAGTGGAAACCGCGTAGGAACAGTCCATTTGATAGGCACATTCAAGGTCTCAAGATTCCTATGCATAATACAAGGCCTGCTCTGCTTCTGCACAATCTTGGACAATTGTCGGGAGATGATGAACAGCGTCTACAGAACCTCCTTGAACAAGGTCACAGGTAGGTGACTTCAACCATTACCATAGGATGTGATTTTCATGCATACTGCTCTTGCCTAGCTTTTTGTGCAATGTTTCTGGTTCTGGAAAGACACGATTGCTTCTACAATGTCTTTACCAGAACTGGGGACTTTACTTTGTATGCCGGGTAGACCAGGAGAATATTGGATCTGGGGATCTTCAGCGTGCCCTGGATCGGTTGCCATTCAGTTCTAGCTGGATACAACCGCCTCTACCTAAGGACACACAGGAAATCGCTTCGGGCATCAACCAAGGAATTACTGAATATGAACTTTCAAAGGTAATACTGGCTCGTTTGATCATTTTCAACATGTTCTTGGAGATTGCCGCAAGGAATAATAGGTTGATCACAAATATGCACAAAGGACTCTGGACTTTGCTACAAGCGTCCCCCAATCTTCTTCGGAAACCTGATATCTTCAAACAACTCTTCACAAGTTTGGAGGGGATAGATCAAGAATATGCCATAGGACTCATAAAGGAAGAGTATTCCCGCATAAATGACATTACCGGCCCCCTTGTTGTCATTATTGACCAGGCTCAGACCGCAGCCCACCAACACATGGGGGCCTTTATCTCATCCTATGAGCCTCAGCCGGTGCTCAGATATATCACCCCATACATGTTAAAACTATTACCTTCCACATTCATTGTGTCAGGGACTGGTGTTTCTATTAAGGAAACATACAATGCCCTTTCCTCTGACATTGCTAAAGAGGATAGCTGGAAAATATTCTCTGACACAGGATCCTTTGATGACAAGGACTTATATGAGAGTTATATTCAGCAGTACTTGCCAGTCAGCTATCTTAAGACTGTGGCTGGACAATGGTTGCTGAAGCGGACATGGCATTGGCTGCGTGGACGGTGAGTAAACAAGAATACTTGTTAGTCATACTCCCTCACCTTGCCTAAACAAGGTATCAATTTACAACGGGTTTCCTTGTATTATTGCTCATGAACTATGGAGAATCTCCCCACAAACTATTAGATGCCTTTATTCATCGTGTCACAGGATACCGGCCGGTTGATGGACCAATGTTCCTGCGTAATGCTGAACCCACTGAAATCCCTCCCTTCAAAGTAAGACGTATATACAATTTCAATGAACTTGACAATCGTGAACCTCTTTTAACATATATCCATGACATTCACTAACATATTCTTCATACAGATACGGCCCTCATTGATGAGGCTACCTTGATTGTCTATCAGTATTTGACAGGTCGGACACCCAATAAATTTGAACATGACATAGGGTTCGTTGAACTTGGGTTTGCAAGGTTCTTGAACAATAGTGCCATCATCAACGAGCAGCTTTCCTTGCTCTCTCTTGCACACTGGCTAGGGAATACTGGGAAAACACTCCATGGCTACATGACAATCCCCTTCAGGAATCATTATCATCCTGAGGTTCAAGAATATGCATTCCAAGACATCATCACATTCTACCTGTATACAATACTCCAGACATCTTTTATATTAACAGATATGTTTGCATTCGTCTCCCCTGTTCCAGACTGGGCAACTCAAAAAGCTCACATTGTCACTTTCTCGCTGGATGAGAACCAGCACCATGTATTTTCCCCAGTCAATGAAGGGCTTTCTCAATTGGTTCCTCGTGGTCGTATGGCAACTGACTCTGGGGCTGGAGGTCACAACCATGTGGTGGTTGACTGGTTACAGGACCAACATTATGTCCCCATATTCCTTCCAAACGACTACATGGGACCTGATCATATAATGCTCCTGGAGTTGGAGGATGGGAGGCATGTCTGGATGGTGTTGAGGGCCAGTTTGGCCGATAATCTTACAGCTCAACAGGTGACCAATGCTATTGAAATGGTGACACCTCCTTTTTATGCTTCTTTCAGTGAAAAGGCATGTAAATATGCTCTAGTGTCTAATCATGTGCTGATATTGTTTATAGCATGACAAACTGAAGATGGATATAATAAAAGCCATGAACAGTGTCCCAAACACCGTGCCAGGCAACCCTCCTATCCTTCGGGTTATTGAAAATTACCCAGACCAGGCCCTCATTACCGGTGATTATCCAAATTATCCACTAGCTGTGTTAAATGTGGGGTATCTTCACAAAGTAACAACATCCCCCGAAACACGGTTATTCAGAGGTTTACCCAGAGGGCTTGGTGATGCCTCAGCATGATATCCATTGATTAATTGATGTAACATTGTTTGAGCCATATACTTTTTTTATCATAAGCTTTCCTAACGTACTGACCTTCATCTAACCCATCTTGTTCGGTGTGATCCAGGTGCATCATCTAGGTACCGTGGCCCAAAACTGCTCAACTTGCATATTAGTGAACAGGAAGCACCTTGGAAGTTGAACATGAGCTCACGCACAGTGGAAAAAGAATCAATCTCTAGGTCATGCAACCTTGACAAGCCTTTGCACAGCTTCATACTACACAAGACACCCGTGAATACGGCACACTATAATATTGTAGAAGAAGCTTCAGGAAACAGAAAATTGTAGATGACATGTCACAAATTAAACATGAACCCTGCTCCTTTTATCAGGGTATTAACATTATTATCCACAAGTGTATGTGTTCACGGTTGGGGTCAAAAGATATTAAGGATGTAACCTCACCTCCTGGCGTGCAAGCTCTGACATTCAAGTTGCAAGCCTATTGTTTTCTCAATGAACCCCAAACTCCCCAATCCTTCGCCTTCACAGCCCGTGCTTGGGAAAGCGCGCACGCA
The DNA here is from genome assembly GCA_003314275.1 of Chroogomphus rutilus. NCBI lineage: Eukaryota > Fungi > Basidiomycota > Agaricomycetes > Boletales > Gomphidiaceae > Chroogomphus > Chroogomphus rutilus. Next base: position 26,115 of record QLPI01004358.1, on the reverse strand, counting down.
GCCCTACCGAAACACTGGATGCAAGTATTAGCGACATTCCTGTCAATGCCACTAAGAAGCAGCGTGAAGGGCTGGACGAGCAGCCTTCCATCAAGTACGCAAGCCGCCAGAAGAAAGCACAGATTGATCCTGAACATTTGTCACTTTTGTCCTTCCACCAAGGTCCCACAGATCAGCCGTCTAGATCCATGCCACATGAACGTCGGTTGAATTCAGGTTCCTTCAAAATTCAGGAGATGAATCCAACTGATGTTCATGTGACATGGATCTAGATGGCTGATCTGCAAGAATCTTGGTGGAAGAATAAAAATGATAAATGTTCAGGATCAGTCCGTGCTTTCTTCCTTGGTGGCTTGCGTAGATTATAGATGGATGCTAGCTCAGCCTGTTTACACTGCTTCTTGGTGGTGTCAATAGGAATGTTGCTAAACTTACGTCTGGTTTTTCGGTAGAGCTACGTGCGCGCTTCCCAAGCACGGGCTGCGAACGCGAAGGATTGGGGAGTTCATGATTCATTGAGAAAACAACAGGCTTGCGACTTAAACAATCATGTGATTCAATACAGCTGCACGCCAGGAGGCGATATTACATACCAGGTAGGCAAATTGGTTTCCATGTTTCAGTACCTTTGCCTTTCTCCAGATCAACATTCTTCTCAGTTTCAAATGGCAAAGATGCTGTAAATTTCCACAGATATTTCCTTGTTCCAATCATCATCTCTAATCCTTTACCTTTCTCCAGGTTCTTCAAGAAGACAACAGGTGATTTGGTGTCTGTCGGCTGGACCGTAACACTTGACACTTGACACTCGTTATGGCTGGCGGATCGGAGCGCGAGGCGGTCCAGGACCCCTGAAAGTCACGGTAAAGGCCTGATCCGAAATTTTTCATTTCCGTCCGGACTAAAATACCAGAGGAGACAGTCCGTCCGGACTGAGATCTACCCTTCTGACTGCTAGCAAGGTCTCTGTCCGGATTAGGATCTGGCCATTATACCACACTATTTTAGTGTAAACTGATTTTTGACATATGTTTTTGACAGTGAGGTTGATGGAGTCCATAGAGCATGGGAAGGGAAATGGGATTGAAAGGCCAAAAAAAGTAGAATAAAAATAAAATAAAATACCATGATGCCATATTTAAATGTTTAAACTGGTAACAAAATACCTAAGCTTCACATGTAGGCCACTAACCACCAGACTGTTAGGCCACCTCTGAATCTTTCATGCTGAGTAGACACACTTCCATCCGGATCTGGGATCCAGCCACAAGCCCAAAAATGCCAGCTTGTCTGGACCCATACCAGCCTTGAGGTCATTTTGGTCCTTCCATTGGGACATGAATGGCAAAAGTATCCGACCTCAATGCCAAAAATTGCTCAATCCATCTGGATTTTGGATCTGAGTGCTTGCCTCACTTTCAGGGGTCCTGGCGGTCCCCATCGAGGTCTTATTTGCCTTCTGAAGTTCCTTGAACATTTCTTCCAGATTATTAACCTGCAATTCCAGATCTGTGTTGGCCCCCTTGCACCTAGCGATATCCAATTCCTTTAACTGTTGTAGGTTTCAGACACTCAATATCTTCTTGTAATACTGAGATCTGGGCAACAGATTCCTTGAGTGTGAGGGCAACAACTAGGTCGCTTACAAACCCAGAAAGTCTCACAGCCAGAAGACCAGAAGGCTGATGAGTAGCAGATGAACTAGCAGCAATACCAATGATAGGAGAAAGAGGGTGATCAGATGGACAAGTAGTATCAAATGTTGCTCAGATTCCATTTATGTGGTAGACAAACAATGGCAGCTCATAACTTTGCAAATATTTAAATGGTCAAGGTGATCAGGCAGTAGAATGAATTCAACTCCATCTGGCAGTGAATTTAGTAAATTTAGTGAGACAAAAGCATGAAATCAGTCTACTTTCTAAAATAGGAGTTCTGTGTAACATAGCACTGGCCTTACACATGCGTCCCATTCTGCCACCAATGATCATCCTTATGTTCCTAATTCCCTTGCCATCAACGATAAAAGGATGACTTTTTCAAGAAACATGGGAAACATGGGCTGTACAATGAGTGGTGGAAGGAGAAATGGATATATTAATGCCCAACTCCACATCACTGTTGGGCTCTGATTGCTGGGGGAGAGTTTTCTGAGTGGCACTCTCAATAGATGCAGGCCAAACACAGTTGAGATGAGAGGGTCCAATTCTCCCAGAGGTGGATCGGCAGATGCAATGATTCGTGTTGAAAACTCCAAGGATGCTGAACAGGGATTGAAGATTTAGCTGTTTGGCTTGAGCAAAGGTGGTGGCTCATTGTCAGGGGATGACCCTTTCTGAATCCTAAATCTGAATCCAAAGCCCTATTTCCAACTCCACTCCAATTCTGAGATTGGAAACAAGGGTCCAAGGACTGGAAAGGAATACCTCAACCTTCATACTCAGGTAACATCCACCAACTCCATTATCCACTGAACTCCCATAGTATCCACTATCCACACCATCTCTACAGTGTCCATGATATTTGTGGTATCCGTGACCTCCCGTGTGACCAACAGATAAATCCATACACTGACAATATTCCAAAGGTCAGGAATCTAGGAACCACTAGGAGGGAAACTGGAATGTCTCCCTTTATGCTAGACCACTCTTTAACCTTACAAAGAAAGGAGAGCAGTGGAAGTGGGGAGAGGAAGGGGAAGCAGTGCTCCAGAAGTTGAATGACCTTATCACCTTGGCACCAGTGTGTTGACATTCCTGGATGATTCCCTGGAATACCGAGTAGAAGGAGATGCCTTGGACTTTGCCACAGGGGCCACTATCTCACAACAATCTCCAGAGGATGGAATGTGGCATCCAATTGCCTTTTTTTCCAAAAGCCTGAGTCCAGTGGAAAGGAACTGTGATCCATGATAAGGAAATGATAGCTATTATCTGAGCCCTAGAAGAATGGCAACACTTCTTGGAAGGAACACAATTCCAGTTTGAGGTCTGGACAGATTACAAAAACCTAGAATATTTCCAGACATCCAGGAAACTAAACCAAAGACAGGCTCGGTGGTCTCTTTTCCTATCCTGCTTCAACTTCACACTCTACTACTGACCCAGATGGAGTATGGGCAAGGCAGATGTGCTCTCTCAGAGGTCAGACCATGGATCTGGATCTGAGGACAATGAGAATATGGTCCTCCTCCAACCAGAGTTGTTCACAATCTGGGCTTTGGAAGGGATTACAGCTGTTGGAAAAGAAAGGGATATCCTCCAGGATATCTAGACCAAGCTCTGGACCTCCAACCTAGAAGATCCAGTAGCCAAGGCCATTATAGAACTCCAACAGGGGCATGCCAAGTCCATACAATCTGCTGAATGGATAGAACGGGATGGCCTCCTCTAGTTCTGAGGAAGAATCTATGTCCTCAATGACCCAGACCTCCAAAGCTGCATTGTCTCTCAGCACCATGACACACAGGTGGATGGACATGCAGGGAGGTGGAAAATACTGGAAATGGTCTCTCAGAACTATTGGTGGCCTCAAATGTCACATTATATAGGACAGTATGTAAAGACCTGTAATTCCTGTATCCAGACCAAATTCCAGAGGCAGCCCCCGATGGGGGAATTAGAGCCACTGCCAATCCCTGAGGCCCAGTGGGATACTATTAGTGTGAATTTTATAATAGAGCTTCCAGAAGCCCATGGACATGATGCAGTCATGAATGTAGTTAATTCAGTGAGTAAGAGGGCCTACTTCCTCCTTACAAACACCACCATCATAGCCTTGGAGGCTGCACAGCTCTATCTAATGCATGTGTGGAAACTGCATGGACTCCTCAAACAAGTGGTTTCAGACTGAGGTCCTCAGTTTGTTTTGGAGTTCACTTGGGAACTTTACCGACTTCTGGGAATCAAGCTCACAGCAACAACAGCCTACCACCTACAAGGGGATAGTCAGATGGAGCATGTCAATCAAGAGTTAGAGCAATACCTTTGGATCTTCATTAATGAAAGGCAAGATGATTAGGACAAGCTCCTGTCAATGGCAGAATTCTAGTATAATAACTATAACACTCTGCCATGCAACAAACTCCCTTTATGCTAGATACAGGGCAGCACCCCTGGATGGGTTTTGAACTGCAACAGCCAGAGTGTTATGGCCCATGCCCCTAATAAACCCATATTAATCCCCACAACCACCCACACTGTTTCTGGGACTTTCTGAGTGTTTAAAGCCTGAAACAATTGCTTTCCAAGAATCCATTGCATCAACCCAAAGTTCCACAATCCCAAACCTCTGCGATTCTGAGACCTAGGTTCTGCTCTTTTGAAAAATGACGCACAGGATTATTGCGTACCTTACTCCCTTGTTCTTCATTCTCTATTAGCCCCTTGTACTCTTTTCTCCCGCTTGTCTTTACTTGGAAAGAGTTAGTACAAGGATGAGTTACATGTATATAAGCCACCAGTCGACTGGACTATTTGCCAGTATGAATATCGACTTAATTCTGCATCATAGTTTCCGATTCAGTTCCACTAAACTTCCAACTTTCCAAAATTAGGGACAGACAATCGAGGAGGGTGTAACACATAAATTGAACCCAAGTCCCTGCGACCTCAAACCACTCGTACCACCCTATACCATCAACAGTCTTAAGATCCCCAGTACTTCCCGACTCCCATCCCCATTCCGATTCCAATCCCAAGTCCACGACCCTTAGTCTCTCCATCCCCGGAGTACGAACCCCCCTTTGGAAACCATTCGGAATCCTCCAGAAACCCTTCCGGAAGCCTCTAGCTAAGCGCCGACACACGGATTTAACATATGCAGAGCATGTGGGGATATTGTCTACAATGATCAAGAATAGAATGAAGGAATGTAAGTGGGAATAGAACAATGAAAATAGGATAACAGAAATGTGGCCAAGAATAGGATAATAGAAGGTAACTAACTATAAAATAATAGGGTCATGGCCAAGGATAAAACAATGACAAAATATTCTGAAGTAAAAGGGATTGAGGAATAGGAGTAGATGGAGTGGGTTTAGTAGATAATGAATGAAGAAGGAGTGGATGAGGGATGGGAATGAGAAGTGTGAATGGTGAATGTGCCGAGCCAAGACCGGGTGTCAAGTGACTTGCATGCGGCTTGGTCATGTATGCATGGACATAGATTGATTGCTTGGTCAGCAGTGCCAAGTTACTGGATACTCAGTATGTGTACTTGACAGGGGGGTAGATCTACTAAAAATTCTGTTACATGCATGTATCCAGGGTTCAGTTGATAGAGTAGGATGGAAATCTTCCCAGCGAATGTATAAAGAGATGACCAATACATCCTCCACAACTGATCCACATAAAAACAACCTGTCTCCTTCCACCATTCATGCCAGTTTGTACCAGTGAGTTTCAGGAGCTGAGTCGTAACAGCATGATCCAAGTTGGGAATGATAATGACACAAAAATTTTGTTCAACAGGAAAAGTCAAACCATAAAATGAGAGATATCAGGAATGAGCAGTATATTCCACAAAGGAAAAGGGTACTGGCATAGGTTCAATGGTCCCTATCAGTATGTGCAGTGGTTAACAGGAGCAACCCATGATCTGTTTGTGTTGAAAACTCCAAGGATGCTGAACAGAGATCAAAGATTTAGCTATTTGGCTTGAGCAAAGGTGGTGGCTCATTGCAAACAGATGGGGATATTACAAAGGAAGTGTGACTAATGTGACACAGCAATGCATGCCAGTCAAATTATTCCAACAAGTTGTTCTAGTACAGTATAGGAGACTTCCTGTTAAATCCACATGTCAGGTGCTTAAAATAACACTACCGGAAGGGTTCTGTAGGGGAGTTGAGGTTCCAAGAAGGTAGAGGGTCAAAGTTGGTAAGTCGAGGGCTAGGACAAAAAGGGACAGAAAGTGGACAATGAAGTGCTGGGGACTTAGGTGTTGGAGTGGCGATGACCGGGGCAGGACAATGCAAACCGTGTCACCCCGCGTCACTCCATTGTGACACAAAGATTCCATTATTATCCTGAAATATATTGTGCTGAGAAATACTTTCTTATTGTTTTTACTTTTCTTTTGTTCTCAAATGATTATAAAAGGAGGTAGTTATTTTTTCCTTTCCCTCAGTACTTTGCACCAAGCAAATACTGAGGTGAGAAGCATTATTACATTTTACTTTTCAAACTTGTTACTTATCTATACACTTGTAGAGATTGTATAGGTAAATGAATAGCAGTACTTTGCACCGAGCAAATACTGAGAGATTGTATAGTCGCATTTAAATCTTACAGGTTATTGGGCCCCCGTATCCCACATCCAGACCTTTGCTCCCTTTTTGACCATGACCACTACGGCTCTGACTACCATGGACCTTCTCCCCTCCTCTGTTCCCAAACTCATGATGAGCGGCCTTAATTGGACAGCATTCTCGATGCGCTTCCAGGACGCTGTTGAAGCAAAAGGGTTGTGGGGGTATTTTGATGGCACAATTACCCAACCTGCAATCAGCAAACCACCAGCTGCCGATGAGGAAGATGCCCTTGCAAAATGGGTCAAGGAGGACTGTACCGCTAAAGCACTTCTGACTCACCGAATCCCCGACTCCACCCTCATACGCATCCATAGCAAACCGTCCTTGAAAGACCAATGGGACCTTATTGTGAAGGAATACTCATCAAAAGGTGCCTTTGCTCAAGCAGACCTGCGTACCCAGTTCATGGACTCTAGATGCCTGGATAAAGGAAATGTCTGCGAATTCCTTGATAGACTTTGTGTCAAAAGAGAAGAATTAGCCACTTTCGGTGTAGACATCGAAGTAAAAGATTACCGGTCAACCATTATTAAATCTCTTCAACCTCACCTCTCTGCCTTCGCATCGAACCTGCTGGCTGGTGCCAGGTTGTATAGCACCACGAAGACGATCGACCCGGACAAACTCATCACCTTAATCTCTGAAGAGTATGAATGCCACGCAGCCCAGAGATCCCGTCGTTCTGGTCATACAAACGATAAAGCCAACGATAAAGATGAAGCTATGTTTGTGTCAGTCAATACAAGAGGAAAGAGGTCAGAGCACAAACCAAAAGGAGCTTGCTGGAACTGTGGTGACAAAGGACACTATAGGAATAAGTGTCCTAAACCTGCGCGTATCACAGGAGATAAGAAAAACGACTCACAGATGAAGAGCGGCACCGCCAATGCTGCTGTTGAATCCGATCTCGAAATAGAAAGTGCCTTTTTGGCCGATGAGCTTTTTGAGTCTGACTCAGAGCTCCCAGAAATGGTGTCAGTCTCAGAATCAGACTCTGATATCGAGGTCATAGAGAACAGCGAGGAAGACTGGTTCTCCGAGATCGCTGATGACTCTGACAGTGAAAACAAGATGGAAAAGTCACCTGTAACTGATGAAAGTGACACTTTTTCGCTTATCAGTGATGACTCGAAGCTCACTAGCATCGATCTGGAAGATGCACATGCTGTTTGTGTCGAAATTGACAAATCGACTGCAAACTCACCTTGTGTCGAAGTTTACGACTCAGGGTGTACAAGGCATATTACACCCTATCGCGATGAAGTCAAAAACTTTATCCAAATTCCTCCTAAGTCATTCCAGGCTGCAAACAGACAGAGTTTTAATGCAGTGGGAACCGGAGAAATGGTTATCGATGTACCAAATGGTGTTGACATCTCCAAGCTGAAGCTCTCAGAAGTTTTGTACTCACCTGATGTGGGTTACACACTCGTGTCAGTTGGACGACTCGACAATGCCAGTTTTGCTGTAACATTTGCAGATGGCAAGTGTGTTATATGCAGGCAAAGTGGAGAGCAAGTTGGCTCAATCCACAAATCCAGACAAGGCTTATATCGAGTCACCCATGAGTGCGATATAGCAAATTCTGCAGCTGAGACACTCACTTTGGAACAACTCCACCGTTGCCTAGGTCACATTTCACCTGAAGCAGCCAAAAGACTAGTCACTAGTGGTTTTGTAATGGGGATCAAGTTAGATGGGTCACCTTCGATGGACCCCTTCTTTTGCGAATCCTGTGTATATGCAAAAGCGACTCGCAAGTCTGTCCCCAAGATGCAAGAAGGCAAACATGCCTCCAACTTTGGCGACGAAGTACATAGTGACCTGTGAGGACCAGCCCCAGTTGCGACAAAAGCTGGAAAGCGTTATTATATCACTTTCACAGATGATATGACACGGTTAACTCACCTATACCTTCTGCGCACCAAAGATGAGACCCTTGCTGCCTATAAAGAATATTGCTCCTGGTGTGAGACTCAGCTCAATGCGAGTATCAAAACTCTGCATTCAGACCGAGGTGGAGAGTACCTAGGGAAGAACTTTGAGCTTTATCTCAAGTCAAAAGGGACAGCGCAAAAACTTACCGTACATAACACTCCTCAGCACAACAGTGTAGCCGAGCGATGTAACCGAATGATTGTAGAGCACATACGAGCGCTCTTGCATGCGAGCGGCCTTCCAAGATTTCTATGGGGGGAAGCTGCTCATCATGTAGTCTGGTTGATGAACAGGACACTCACCAGGGCTGTCCAAGATGAAACACCTTATGAACCCGCGCTTGAAAAGAAACCCAACTTACGAGACATACACAAATGGGGAGAGAAAGTCTGGGTCCGTACTGAGAGTGGAGACAAGCTGGGTGGACGTGTGACTGAGGGGCGTTGGTTAGGCATTGATGAATGCAGCAAGGGTTGTTGAGTTTACTGGCCTGACAAGCAAACGGTGACCATGGAATGCAATATCTACTTTGACCTGTCAGCTTCTCGTATTGAGGGGGAGGAATGGCAAGTAGTCGAAATGAAAACTGACCCACAATTGCCCAAACCGACTGTCACCGCTGCACCTCTTATCCCTGAAACAAATCCAATCAATCCCGAGAGTGAAATACCTGCAAAACAAATACGCAAACCCAGTCAGCGCATCCGGGACATTCTAGAAGGTCACGGCACCTCAACTCACCTACTATCCAACCCTGCTATCGCAACAGGAATCCAACTGCCCACTGTCACTGAGAAAGCTACTCAAGTTCTGGAGGGAGAGGGATTAGCTGATTGGATGATGCTGACAGAAGACGCAAACAAGTACTTACTAGTGGCCGAAACAAGCGAGGTCGAGGCTATAGAGCCCTGATCATTGGCAGAAGCGAGACGCCGTCCAGACTGGGAACTATGGGAGAGCGCTATACACGAAGAATTAGCCATACTAAAAGAGGCTGGGACTTGGGAACTTACTGATCCATCTAAAAATGCGAACATCATCAGCTCAAAGTGGGTTTTTCGCGCCAAAAAGGATGCTGCTGGCAATGTTGTCTGCTATAAGGCCTGCCTTGTTGCACAGGGTTTCTCCCAGGTGCCTGGTGTTGACTATTTTGACACATTTGCCCCCATTGCAAAGTTAGCCTCTATCAGGACTGTGCTTGCCCTGGCTGCTGCAAAAGACATGGAACTACATCAGATTGACATAAAGGGTGCATACCTAAACGGAGAACTTACCAGTGGTGAAACAATTTACATGGCTCAACCACCCGGCTACCATGCTCCAAATTCCTCTGGAAAGGTGTGCCATCTGATAAAAACGCTATATGGGTTAAAACAATCAGGAAGGCATTGGTATCAGAAGCTAGTTAAAATCATAACTCACCACCTGCAATTTGCAAGGTGCCATATTGACCAAGCAGTATTCTTCCAGCGCAACAGTCATGGCCTCACGATCATATTGGTCCACGTGGATGACTGCACTATTGCAGCAACAACAATTCAGCTTGTCGAAGATTTTAAGGCTCAGATTTCCAAACATGTAGCGATCACTAACCTGGGCGAGCTGCACTGGTTATTAGGGATAGAAGTTAAAAGAAATAGAGATCAATGCACCATTCACCTCTCTCAAGAGTCCTACATTGCTTCGATCCTTCAGTGATTCAACTTGGACGAATTGAAATCAACATCCACTCCTATGCAACCAGGATTGCTGCTTACCATGTCCCAGACCCCGAAAACGACCGCTGAATGGGCACAAATGCAAGACATGCCGTATCGAGAGGCCGTCAGATCGTTGATGTACGCTGCCCTAGGGACACGACCAGATATCGTGTATGCCGTCCAAACAGTGTCCTGGTACTCAACAAAGTTCGGACCAGCGCATTGGGAGGCTGTAAAAAGAATATTTCGTTACTTGAATGGCATAAAGAAACTTTGGCTTACTTACGGAAGAGCGAAGATGGAACTAACGGGCTATGCTGATGCGGATGGTAGTGTGGCCAAAGACCGACACGCGATATCCGGATACGCCTTTATGATTAACGGCGGCGCTGTGTCCTGGAGCGCAAAATGTCAGAATATTGTTTCACTTTCTACGACAGAAAGTGAATACATAGCTGTGGCCCATGCTGCTAAAGAGGCCCTTTGGCTCTGATCCCTCATCCAACAGGTTTTCGACGTACAACTGTCGCCTACAATGATGTTTGGGGATAATCAATCGGCCATCGCGCTTGCAAAAGAGCATCAGTACCACGTGCAAACTAAACATATCGACATACGTTACCATTTCATCCGTTGGATTGTCGAAAAGGGAGCGGTACACCTGGTTTACTGTCCTACCGAGGATATGGTCGCGGATACCTTTACCAAAGCCCTCCCTTCAGCGAAAGTTAAGCATTTTGCGGTTGAGCTAGGGCTGACTACGGTTTGAGGGGGAGTGTTGGAGTGGCGATGACCGGGGCAGGACAATGCAAACCGTGTCACCCCGCATCACTCCATTGTGACACAAAGATTCCATTATTATCCCGAAATATATTGCACTGAGAAATACTTTCTTATTGTTTTTACTTTTCTTTTGTTCTCAAATGATTATAAAAGGAGGTAGTTATTTTTTCCTTTCCCTCAGTACTTTGCACCGAGCAAATACTGAGGTGAGAAGCATTATTACATTTTACTTTTCAAACTTGTTACTTATCTATACACTTGTAGAGATTGTATAGGTAAATGAATAGCAGTACTTTGCACCGAGCAAATACTGAGAGATTGTATAGTCGCATTTAAATCTTACATTAGGATGAAGGTTGGTCACAGTGTAGGACTTGTACGACTAGTCATTTGGGTATTCAAAGTCAGAGGGACTTGGCTTCAACTTATATGTTGCACCCTCCTCGATCATCTGTCTCTAATTTCAGAAAGTTGGAAACATGTGAGAGACTAAGTCAGAAATGAGCTGGAACTAAGTTAGAAATTAGGATGCAGATTAAGTCAATATTCATACTGGCAAATAGTCCAGTTGACTGGGGGTTATATACATGTAGTTACTCCTTGTATTTTCTACTGTCCAGTCAAAAGACAAGGGGGGAAGGAAATACAAGGGGTCAATAGAAAATGAAGAACAAGGGAGCTAGGTATGTGGTGATCCTTCAAGTTGCCCATCATGAGGGTGGAACCTTGATTATGGAAACATGAGAATTAGGGATTGCAGAACCTTGGGTTGTAGAGAGGAATTGCAGAAAGGTGGTTAGGGGACTGTTCCTGATATTATGGTCAGAAAACTCCCAGAAAGGGTGTGGACAGTTGCAGGAACTGAAATGGGTTTAATTGGGGGACTGGGTCATAAAAGTATCCCCCCACTAGGACTGAGCCTTGAGGTCCTATGCCTATTCATATGGTGAATTGAGCAGAGAAGGATGTGGAAATTTTCTTAGGCATTTTGGAATGTAATGGGTGTTTTCTGAGCACCCATAATCTGCTGCCTTATAAAAAGGAGAGTTCTCCTCTCTATGAAGTCCTTCCTGTTTCAGGGGTGGGATTAATGAATAATGAAGGGGGAGGAGTGGACGAAGGATAGGAATGGGGGAGGTGGAGAATGAATGTGCTGAGCTGAGACCGACATAACCAGTGACATATGTCTGGATTGGTCATTTGTGCATGGAATTATACTGATTGTTCGGTTGGCACTGCTGAGTTACCGGGTGTTTGGTATGTCCACTTGACACTTGGGGAGGTTTCACTACTGTATCAGGATTCAGGGGCAGGAATGTTCCCTTAAAAACCACTAGCAAGGGTGGTGATTCCTTGTTGATCCATAGTACTCCTTTAATTTTGGATTCTGTTCTGTCACTGACTGGCAGAGATCCGGAGGGTGGGGAAGATGTTCCTACAATGCCCGTGGCTGGGCCAAGTACTATTGCACGACATGTGGAGAAGGAACATCAGGTTTGTAAGGAGGAGCAGGAGTGTATTAATAAGGCCCAAAAATCCTTTGAGAACCAACTGGTTTGTGATGCACAGGCTGCCAGAAAGGAGGTGGGTCTTGGACCCTTTGAATCCAGTCATTGGGCACTGACCCGACAATAGCCTGACTTGTATTATCAGGCTACTGTTCAGAGGTCCCTATATTTTTGAGGGAGAAACCTTGCAATTATTGTCGCAAGCAGGGGAGGAATTGTGAGTGGACCATGTGGGTCAAGACTTTCATCCCCTGTCAAAATAGTAGGACAAGGTGCGAGATTGATGGGGTGTCGGTCATCGGGGGGGTATCCTGGAAAAAACAGCCTTGAGAGGAGGTGGAGGTTCCTGAAATGTCCTCTTCAAAGAAGAAGAAGGTTGAGGTGGTGGTTCCTTCATCCCAGAAGGTTGGGTATGCAGAGGTTGTGGCCGCTTTGGAGCAGATCCAGGACTGTCTGTCCAAGCACCAGCCACCAGGCCAGGCATTATGATGGTTTCCCCCTCGTCCACATGACAGACAACGAGCAAGATGTGGGCTCTTTTTTAGCAGCCAATATGGGTTTACGGTGAGCTTTATTCTGCTTGACCCACTGTCATTGTAGTTACATTGTCAACCAGTGGCTTCTATCTGAATCAACCGACTTCTTTGTGCCGTGGGAATTATTCGACTTTCGACCAAATATATGATGGCCCCACTTCTTTATACAATTGCACACCTTGGGACATCCCAGCCAGGTTTAGCAAAATTGACAACCACAGGAGTGATATTTAAGTGTTCGGGCCTAGAACTGTCATCCCATCCTTTTGAAATTCTTGCCCCATTATGAGGATGCCAAGTCAGCCAGCTGCTACCTTTTACTTTTTATACAGTTGATGGCTGAAGACTTCAACAAACATATCACAGCACTGCTACCAATGGAAGTGGTGATCTTGTCAGGTTTCAGGATGAGGTTAAATGACGATTCGCGCTGCTAGGTTACCAAAAGTGGTACTCGATTCCATGGAAGTAGTGCGAATGATAGTCATGCTGTGGCACCACATTATATGTGCAAGGAATGGCATCCAACACTCTCAATGGCAATAGTGCCCTTTCATGTTGGTACTTCAAGTTATTGCAACTTATGCAGGACCACTCCCCAAGCTTGGGTCGAGTTCCATACTATCCAAATGAAATTTCAACAAGTGTACTGTTACCAAGGCATAATGCCATGTGGTCAGTGCATTATATGGTTGAAGTTGGATGCATAGGGCAGAGAGCCTATTCGAAACAGATTCAAAACAGTCTACCACAGGGCTTTGAACTTTTCTCACAAAAAATATGGCATCAAGCAATAAGAAGATATAAGATCAAATATCAAAATCTAGAGCTTTTCTCCTTCTTTTCTATGCACTAGGGCACCTTAGTCTGTCTATGGATCAAACAATATCAATCTAGACAAAGTTATAGCCTAAGTCTAAAGGAAATATTATAAGGTAGAAGACAAACGGTTTCTGCTATAGTCATGTGACTCAAGCGTGACATCTACCATTTCGCACAAGGATCTGGCAACATCGACAAAAAATTTATTCTAAAACCACAGATCAGTAGCATAGAACTATATGTACATATTGTTGGTTTTACTTTTTGAAAAAAATCACTATTGCAAATGTAGTATATCTAAACTTTCAAACATCTTTTCAAAATTTATAATCACATTTTTCAAGCAGTCTGACAATGTCAAAATTTTTTTGCTCACAAAATTTTTGCACTGACATAATCACCTATATAAGGAAATATTCCATATATAGAAAGTCATTCCCACCAGTAATAGTAACAGTCCGGGGTGTCTGTTGCTGTCAAAAATCTACAAGAACATGCCTAAACTCAAGAGAAGCTGGACAGTGTCTAACCTTGGGACCCATGCCATCAAGGTTTGACCTTTTAATCTGTTCAGGATGAATTGTTGACAAGAATTTTCTTACAGAAGCAGAAAATTGTGCAACCTGATTCAGATAGGAAAGAAGCCCAAAGCCTTTTATTCAGTGGAGATTTCTCACAAAGCCAAAATTCATCAGCATCCACTTTGTCTCTGCTGTCAGTGAACAATGATGTCCCAGTGCATGACATCAATGGCCTTGAGAAGTGGCTTGCAAAAGGGAAAAAACAATTGGCAAAATTGTTTGGATTGCAAAACAGTGACAAAACTAAGCAATGGGGACCATACAAGAAAAAAGGCATAGTCCAATCTATACGGACACAACAGCACAACAAAAAGAAGCAACGGGACTGGACAGCAAAAATGCAGGATGGAGGTTTTGGTGATATACGTGTCCTTCTTGGTGGCATGTCATCAAAGCAGCCACCTGCTCTCAAGAAAGTCGAAATAGATTCAGATTCAGATCAAGGGAGTATAACATTGGATACCACAGATAGGGAAGAAGATGACATACCTATGGTTACCCAAGTTAATGGGCCAGAGCAAGAGGATGATAACCTGGGAGACATTCCTGACATTGTTTAAGACAATGTTGAAACTATCCCAAAGTGGACTCCATCACAACCATTTACACCACCACCAAATCCTGACCTTGTCAACCTACAAATTTCAGATCTTAAGCAAATTCTACAGCCAGAGAGGAAGACAGGTGATGGCTATATGGACCCAGGCTTTAATTACACACTTCGCACATGCCTCGAGCTAATGGTTAACTTCCTCCGCATTTATTGCTTTAATGGATACCAAGGATGGATTGCAGCATCCAAGCAAGTGGCAAGCATTGCAGGCAAGAATCCAGAATGGATGGCAAGATGGCTATGTGAGTGGACACTGTCAAGCTTTGGGTACTGACAGACTTTGGTACTGCCGAGGGTTGTTGGCGAAAGGTTGGGCAGACTATGGCCAAGTCCTGCAGGCCAAGAGTAGTAGCATTGGCCTCAACATACTCGTGCGTTGTGCCCTACTTGCCGTGTGTGCCACTGGATTTGCAACAGACAGATACTCAGGGGGATGCTGATGATGCTAGCCTGAGTCGAGGACTTAACAGAAGAGAAGAAGGTAGAAAGGCCTAAGCCTAGTCGATACCCAGAATGAGGAAATATATACATGCATGTCCTACTTATATAGGTTAAGAAGCAACATGTGGAATAAGGAATGTGGGACAACAAGGTATGCAGAGCATGTGATTATTGTCCACAATGAATAAAATTAGAACAAAGAATGCAAAATAGGGATAACACAATGAAGGATAGGATAATAGAGTTGTGACTCAAGATAGGACAATAAGGAGTAGCTGAGTATAAAACAATGGAGTTGTTACCGAGGATAATGCAAGGACAGGAAGTCCCAAAGTGAAACGGATTGAGTAGCAGGCAAATGGTGTGGTGGAATGTGCTGAGGCTAGAATGGCGCACCAAGTGATGTGCATGCAGCGTGGACACTTGCACATGGATGTAGAATGGCTTTTCGGTTGGCACTGCCGAATAACCGGGACCTCGGTACGTGTACTTGACAGACACACAATTTCATCAGTGATCCAACAAACCTACCAGAACATAAATATGGGAAATTCAATTCAACAATTCTGGAGGATGAAGATTTGGCACAAGAAATCTGTTTGCACTTGCAATCAAAAGGCAAGTATGTCTGTGCCATGGATGTGGTTCAGTTCCTTCATACACCAGAAATAAAGGAGCAACTTAACTTGAAAAAGTCAATTTCTGAGCGAACAGCATGCAGGTGGATGGCCAAAATGGATTACTGTTGGATAAAAGAGCCAAAAGGTCAATATAAGGATGGCCATGAGCGTGAAGATGTTGTTGCTTACTGACAAAATATCTTTCTCCCATTTGTGGCCTCTATCCAACCTGTTGGGGATCCAGGAATTCTCCAATATATTTCTACAAGACCTCTGAACCGGATCAGCATACAAGATCCAAACCTCTCCTCTAAAGAAAGTCACCCATAAAATCAGTCCTAAAATGACTACCAAAAAAAAATATAATAAAATTTTGGCTGGCCATTTAAGAGTGAATTACTTATGGTAATTAACTCTTAAATAACAAACCCTCAAGTCCAAGGAAAACCCTCAAAAACATGTCTTTTTCATCTATTCCTATTTGGACCCACAAGGGACCATAATTGGTTGTCTATTACTTAATATGCAGAAAATGGCGCCAAATTCCTGGGTCAAGTTCTCAAATCAACTTGTACAACAAATTCCTGGGCTTATATAATAGCCATTACATAAAGGTCGGCCCAGAAGCATGGCTCATACACTAATAATATTTTGTGACCTGACCAGTCACAAAACTACAAGCCGTGGGAACTTTTCTTTTCTTTTATCATTAGTGACTACAAGGGTGACACTGTGACTTCCAGGGGATTCCAGGACCTTCCATCCCTTTCCATAAGCTTCTCACTAATTTCTAGAAGGTCTTGCCTTATTTGGGAGTTACATAATCAGCTTAGAATTAGTATATATAGAGCCTAGTTCTGTAGCGTAAAAGCAATCAATCTTATCTTCATCCATAATCCGCCGGATTATCTAGTGCTGCAGCACTCTCTTAAGTAGGTCACCGACCACTAAGACTTATCATCAGAGGTTTGTTTGTGGAATAGATCTCGACCCTTCTACGTGGTAGAAGGTTTCTTGGACAAAATATAAAAGGTACGTAAAAACATCATAAAAGAACTAAACTAGATTTTATAGGACATCCGTGGAAATAATCCTAGGCAAGGGTAGAATAATAGTTCACAAACATAAATTATTATTCCTACACGTAATTGACAAGTCACCTGCCAAGGCCCCCTCTAAACAATTCTTTTTGGACATCAACCCGGACAGGCATTAGCTTGCTGTCGTCTTGTCGGAGAACTTGATTGAACTTTCTTCACACCAAAGTTTTGTCACAGCTCTTGGGTTACCAGCTTATGGTTCCAAAACACAACCCCATATGCGCCAATGGACCAAGGATGGCATACTTGAAACCACTTGGAAGGCAGCCAAAGGCCTGGATAAGCCTGTTGTAACCTGGGTGTATGATGAGTCAACCTATTATGCACATGATCATCATGTTCTACGTTGGGTTCACTCAATTGAGAGTGCAAAGCCATATGCAAAAGGTGAAGGGCCATCACAAATGGTTGCAGATTTTGTGTCACCAGACTATGGCTGGTTGCAAGCAAAAAATAGGTGAGTCAGTTGCCAGCAATATTGCAAAGAAAACAACATGCTTATGAAGAATTATCAGCAATGACAGTACTAGAGTTGTGTTCAAAGCAGGAAAGAATCGTGATGGTTACTTCACCAATGATGAAATCCTTAAACAGGCAAATCAAGCTATGGATATTCTGGAAAAGGATTACCCGGATGACACACATGTGTTTTTTTGTGACAATGCAAAAACTCACACAGCTCGTTGCTCAGATGTACTTTCAGCCAAGCACATGACTGTCAAACCTCCTAAGGATGCAGCCTCCAACTTCCTGTGCAGTGTCAAAGATCCCAATGGCACAGTGCACAAAGTCCCAATGCAGGATGGGCAATTTCTTGATGGCACCCCACAATCATTGTATTTTCCAATTGGCCATCCACAGGCTGGTTTGTTTAAAGGCATGCGCATAATTATCCAGGAACATATTGATCATGGAGCACATCTGCCAGATCTCACACACTTATTGGCACAATGCCAATAGTTCAAGTGTGTACCTGGACAAACCAACTGCTGTTGCCGTCAGATTCTATTCAATGAACCAGATTTTGTTGGGCAGAAATCCAAACTTGAGAAGCTTGTTGAATCACGTGGGTACTAGATGATTTTCTATCCAAAATTCCATTGTGAGGTCAGCTTCATTGAACAATGCTGGGGATTTGCTAAGAGGGTGTACCACAAGTTTCCTGCATCATCATCAGAAGCTGATCTTGAAAGAAATGTTATTCTTGCTCTGAATGCTGTGCCTTTGGATTCAATGAGAAGGTATGTCATGCACTTATCTGTCATACTCCCATTGCATTTTTATCCTGTTTCATTCAGTCATTGACACTTGTTTCTTTCAGATTCTCCACAAGATCATTACGGTTTATGGATGCATATCAGAAAGGCCTCACAGGTAGTTAAGCAGCTTGGGCCAGTTGGAAGTACAGAGGTCACCATACCTTGCCAGATGAGTTGGACAAGGCTCATATTGTATAGTGTAGCACAATTATTTTTTCCAAAAAAATTGCCATCTATAGCAGAATACAATTTTTTGTCAAAATTTTTTTGGACGATGAAAAATTTTGCGCTGTGACCGTGACAACATCACGGTCACGTGATGTACCGGAAACCGTTTGTCTTCTACCTTAGCACTAAGTGCTTGGACAAACCTACCCAGACTCGGTTCCTAGACCACACTCAGAAACGAGTTGTGGCAGAATAACATTGATAGAAGCGAGACTACTATCTCAGGACGACATTTTGGGTTCTGCTGGCGCTTAATGGTAAGCTTGCTCTATCTCTCCGGCTAAGGTGGAGTGAAATTGGTATAACTAGTGCTCCCCCTATCTTGGTCCTGTATCATGTCCTCTCTTCGACCCACCCAGACTACGCATGATATCACATACACAACCCAAATAATAGTTATTCTCGTTGCACGAGTGCGAGTAGACCCAGGCCTCCGAGGAGTGCGTATTTTAATTGTGGGAAGTCATTCTACAGAAAAATGCGGAGTGTCGTTGTGAGAAGACACTCTTCGCCCAAGGATTGAATCCGAAACGTACCATGGCAATTGTGGCGTAGCCAATATAGGGGAGAAAGCTGAAATGGATAGCTATAACCCTAATAGGATCACACACCAAGCTGAGGACGTACCCTTGTACTTTCCCAACAATATGTCTCCGCTCGAGCCAGTCAAGACCTTGATAGAGTTGAATATCGTCCATATAGTTATTGTCTCCTTTTGTCAAAAGAAGTTGCCGGTCGGTGTTAATAAGGGAGCTATTTGATTTTGATGACGGACTACGAAGCTACGATTTAAGCATCGAAACGGTTGACTTCTCAGGCAGGACATAAATAGATAAACCAGAGTGGAAACAAGGATCACAACGTGGGTTTCGAAGGAAGAGTGCAATGCCAGAACTAACAACTGGTGACTAGATGAACATGATCACTTACTCTCGATAAATATGATGCGCCTCAATCACGCGATGCACGATTGGAATGTCAACGCCTGGGATCTGATAAACGGTGATATCTCCAGTCTTGAAGGTGGTCGATGGCGGGTTAGTCAGGAAAAGGAGGTCGCCACGGTAAAATGCCGGCTCCATAGAACCACTGCCGTTGCATAATAAACAGAGAATCATGGTTCAAAAATTCAAAAGGGGAATCCCATGTGAATACCGCGAAGACGGACATAAACAGGCATCGCACCTTAAAACAACCACAATTGGGCTTTCCGTGTTAGTCAGGAGCCCCAGACCCTTCCATATCATCAACCCACTTGTGATCACATTCGCAAAGTTGAGAACTTGAAGAAGGACCTGTGCGAGGCTGGTGAGTGCTGTGAATCAACCTTCCTTGATGTAATGCATCTCGGCAGTCTGGCGCAACGTGTCATAAGGCTCACAGCCCAGGACAACAAGGTACGGAGATATTACAGGATTTTATTTCAAAGACTCACATGCCTAAATCCAAGCCGTCGTAGCGATTTGATCTCTTCTGTAAACATGGTGAGCTTAGGCTCTCAGCGTGGACGTGTCCGGCGCCTGTTCCCACCGTGTGACCTCACGGTCACGCTTGTTTTTTTATGACTGACTTTACTGGACAAAAATAAACACAAAAGTGAAATAATGTTATGATCATGTACTATTATTCAAAATTCCTCTTCATTTGAAACTATCTCCAGTTACCATGAGTAATTTGTTGTAATATATTAGGATTTTGTCTCATTTTAGAAAAATCCAGTGAACTCTCAGAAATATGTCACAATTAGCATACATTCTTTGTGATTCCATGTGATGATATAATGAGATAGAATCCTTGAATATTATGATGTCAAATCCTCACTAATGCAAATTACAGGTGATTTTCATACAATTTGCTATGAGAGGTGTTTATTAGCTCATAGTTTGAGCAATTGGGGAGGGAATACTCTATTATATCTGACTATCAAAAAATTGTATGTGATCATTGAAATTTGGTATGATGTGATATGGTTTGGTGTGATCTGAAATAATTCTATATGATCATTGTATTTTGCAAATATCAAGGCCATTAAAAAATTCATTGGCATGTGGTACAGGTATACAGACCTAGGAGAAATTGAACATTTTCTTAGTCTTCATATTACTCATGATTGCTCAAAGAAAACTCTGTCTGTAGATCAATCACACTACATCTAACATATCCTCAACCATTTTGACATGAGGACATGTGATGTAGCCCACACACCTCTAAATTTGCACATCAAGCTTGTTGCAAACCAGGACAAGACCTCTGACTTGTCCCTCACAACCTGATACCAAGAGCTCATTGGCTTTTTGATGTATGTGATGCTCAGCATGCAACCAGATATATGTTTTGCAGTAAATTGCCTCTCACAATTCAGTGCAAGCCCAACTCACAAACATCTTCTTGCTGCCTGATGTACTCTGCAATACCCAGCAACCACACATCATCATTGTCCAAATTATAAGAGGAACAATTCAACAGAGCCCATCAGGTACAGTGATTCTGACTGGGGAGGTGACCATTGCCAAGACAATTGCCAATCCCTGTCAGACATTAGGAATGCTGACCATGTGTGGGCCAAGAGCTATTGCAAATATGCTGGCTTCATGATGTTGGCAGGAATCAGTCAAGTCCTGGAGACCAATTGGGGTGGCTTGGCTTTAACATACTCATGTGTTGCATCCTACTTTCTATGCATGCCACTGATTTCAGACAGGGGAGGTACCTGGGAGTGTGCCAAGGGTGCCGAGGGTGCCAGCCTAAGTAAGCACTTTGTTATGGCCCATGCCACCAAATAAACCCACATTAAACCCCACAACCACCCACACCGTTTCCAGGACCTTTCCGATTGCTCAAGATTGAATAACCGATTTCCGGATGTCCGATACATCATTCTGAGGTTCCATGTTTCCGAACCTCCAAAGATTCCAAAGTCAAGGTTCCGCTCCTTTGATAGACGACACGCAGGATCATCACGGACCTCACTCCTTGTTCTTTGTTTTATATTGCCCCTTGTACTCTCTTCCCCCCCTTGTCTTTACTTGGTAAAAGATAGTACAAGACTAGATACATGTATATAAGCCACCAGTCGACTGGACTATTTGCCAGTATGAATATCGACTTAATTCTGTGTTGTAGTTTCTGATTAAGTTCTGGTAAACTTTCCAACTCTCCGAAATTAGGGACAGATGATCAAGGAGGGTGCAACACATAAGTTGAAGCCAAGTCCCTGTGACCTTGAACCACTCATACCACCCTATACCATGAACAGTCCCAAGACCCCCGGCGTTCCCGACTTCCATCTGCTCTGATTCCAATCCCGAGTCTGACCCTTAGTCCCCTGCTCCCGGAATACAAATCCCCCCTTCGGAAACCATTCAGAACCCTCCAAAAATCCTTCTGGAAGTCTCTAGCTAAGCGCTGACACGTGGATTTAACACACTTCAAATGGGAGGAGAGAAGACAAGGAGGCTTATGCCAAGTTGATATCCAGAATGAAGAACCATCTACATACATGCGCTACTTATATAGGTTTAAGAAGCAAGATGTGGAGTCAGGGTGGCATAAGGGATGGAGAACAATAAGGTATGGAGACCATGTGTAAGTGTTGTCCACAGTGATCAAGAATGGAATAAAGGAATGTAAACGAGAATAGAACAATGAAAATAAGATAATGTCAAGTCCACGATGCCGAGTCCCGGTTCACTCAGCAATACCAACCAACCAACCCTCACCCATATCATCCCTCACAATCACATGGTCTTGGCTCAGCACATCTGGTACATTATCTGGACCACCCTTCTCATCCCATCCCCTCTATCCCCTACTACTCTCTCATTCCCCATCCATTCCCTTACCCATTTTCCTTGGGACACTTATTATTCTTTTATTATTTGGTCGCAGCCCTATTGTTTTATCTTCAGCCATTTTCCATTGTTCTATTCTCATCCACTCCCTCATTATCTTATTCTCAGCCATCTTTCATTATTCTATTCTCGCTTACCTTTCTTATTCTATTCTTGATCACTATGGACAATACCTCCACATGATTCTTCATACCTTATTGTTTTCCATTCCTTATGCCACCCAGTTCCACATCTTGCTTCTTAACCTATATAAGTAGTGGATGTATGTAGATAATTCCTCACTCTGAATATCAACTTGGTTTGCACCCCCTTGTCTGCCCTTCTCCTGTCTAAAGTCCTTTGCTCAAGCCGACACTCTCGGCATCTTCATGAGCCTCTCTTCCATCCAAATCAGTGGCATGCATGGAACAGCAGGGTGCAATGCACGAGCACATTAAAGCCTAGCCATCCCAAACGGTCTGCAGGACTTGACTGACTCCTTGGCCTTACTGAATTATAACAGATAATAGAAATATGGTCAAGAATAAGATAATAGAAAGTGGCCGAATATAAAACAATAAGGTCATGGCCAAGGATAAAACAATGATAAAATGTCCCAAGGTAAAGCGGGTTGAGAGATAAGAAGGGATGGGGTGGGATTAATGGATAATGAAGGGGGAAGGAGTGGATGAGGGATAGGGATGGAGAATGTGGTTGGTGAACATGCTGAGCTGAGACCGACACATCAAGTGATTTGCATATGGCTTGATCACTTGTGTGTGGACATAGACTGATTGCGTGGTCGGCAGTGCTGAGTTACCAGATGCTCGGTATGTGCACTTGACAATCCCCTACTGACTATAATTTTATACCGGGAGGTGGCCCTATTGCATAGGAATGCAAAAACAACAGACAGTTGCTTTATCATCTACTGAGGCCAAGTATAAGGCACTTACTGAGTGCTCTAAACATCCTCAGTGGACCATTTCCATCAACCCCTTTTTGAAGTGCAACTTCCCATTGAGATTTTTAGCAACTCAACTGGTGCATGTCAAACAAAGCACATTACTTTAAATACCACTTCATCTGGGAAAAGATTGATCAAGGAACCATCTGCATCCAAGAGGTCAACTCCAACAACACTCTGGCCAATTTTTTGACCAAGGCACTGTCTTGAGAACCACATTCTGACCAGGCTTCACATCTAGAGAGAGAGAGAGATAGAGAGAGATAGATCAATTATAGTGCTCAAAGCACTAGGCGCTTATTGTGCACTACTACTATGAGATACATTGGCTATGGCAGTGTCTAAGTATCAGAAAGGGGGGAGCATATCAGAAGGACTGGAGTGTATAAATATTGGCCGGGGAGGCACAAGAGGGCCAATCCCTCACAGATAGGGGGATGGGCAGAAAACGAGAGCCGACCCAGGTTGGAGTGGAGGGTGTTTATGGATTGGTCATTGGCTGGGGGGTGCTATGTCGGTCTATTTGTCGAAGCGGCATGTGGACTGAATATAATGCAGGGTAGCGTGGATGATCTTGGGGTTGCCCAACAGCCCATGAATGGAGTGGCTGGCCTTTCCTGCCTTGTGTCTGAGCTGGTTGCGCTGTTCTGTGTATCGTTTGCAGTGTTTAAAAAAGGTAGTGCACTACAAACACGAGAACAGGGCGCAGAGCCGCCTGCTTAAACAAACGAAACACCAACGGTCACGTGACCATACGCGTATTGTTCAAACAACTCTTGAACTTGAACCACCACCCTCAATAGTCAACCGATTCTAACAACAAGCTCTCTCGATCCGCTTTTGCCTACAATGGAACACATACCTGATAGAGAGAGACTCAAGCCAATGTCACGGCACAACATACAGAAACTTTGCAAGGTACCCTCTGCGACTTCTCTTCCTATGTAACATGCCAATGCATATTCCAGAGCATGGACATCAAGGCGAACATGCGCACCGAGGAGATGATAAATGCTCTCTGCGACCTGGCCAAGTGCGTGTCATTGTTTCAGTTGCCGATGTTGATATCACCTAACCTCCCTCTTAGTGGAAAAGATGTGAATCGCTTCCGCCGATCCACTTCTCGGAGAATCGCATCCTCTGGTCTTAACTATGTTCTACCTGCATCTATTGAGAGTTCCACTCAGAAGAGCAAAGGTATGAGCTTGCATTGTTCGTCTACCACAAATGGAATCTGAGCAACATTTGATAGCTGCTTGTCCATCCGACCGCTCTCTTTCTCCTATCGTTGGTGCCCCCGCTGGTGATTGTGCAACTCACCAGCCTTCTGACCTCCTGGCTGCGAGGTTATCTGAGCTTGTAGATGTCCTGGTTATTATCCCCATGCTCAAGGAATCTGTTGCCCAGATCCCAGTGCTACAGGAAGATATTGAGCGTCTCAAAAACCTACAACAGGTACTGGAGTCGGACATCGCTCGGTGCAAGCAGGCGAATGCAGATTTGAAATTGCAGGTTAACAATCTGGAAGACATGGTCAAGGAACTTCAGGAGGAAAATAAGACCTTGAGGGACCACGTCACGCTCCGATCTGCCAACCAAAACATGTGTCAAGTGTCAAGTGTTATGGTCCTGTCGGCAGAGGCTAAATCACCGATTGTCCCCATGAATGACCTGGAGAAAGGTAAAGGATTAGAGATTGTGATTGGAACCAGGAAAGATCTGTGCAAAGTTACAGCATCATCGCCATTTGGGACTGGGAAGGATGTGGGTATGGAGAAGGGTAAAAGCACTGCAACAGGCATGGGAACCGGTTTGGCTACTAGGTATGTAATCTAACCTCCTGGCGTGCGAGCTATATTGACTCGCATGATTGTTCAAGTCGCAAGCCTATTGTTTTCTCAAAGAACCCGGAACTCCCCAATCCTTCGCCTTCACACCCTGTGCTTGGGAAGCGCGCACATAGCCCTACCGAAACACCGGATGTAAGCCTTAGCGACATTCCGGTCGACGCCACCCAGAAGCAGCGCAAAGAGGCTGAGCTAGCAGCTGCCTATCGTCTACCCAAACCACCAAGGAAGAAAGCACGGATTGACATTGAACATTTGCCATTTTTGTCCTTCCACCAAGGTCCCACAGAACAACTGTCTAGATCCATGCCACATGAACGTCGATCGGATTCATCTCTGGAACAATGTTCAGCTTCCACTGAGGTTGCGAGCCCTGCTGATGACGATTACTCCTACATGTCTGTGGACGAGGTCAAGTCTGGGGTACAGGAAGTTGATACATTAGAGTCCAATGCCATTTTGGAACCTTTGGACGACGACCCAACGAGTTCTATTGGTGCTGCTCCATTCCCGACACCGTTCAACACGACTCACGAAAAGCCCTCCAGCCACGTGGAGAATCCGTGCGGAGTGGTTCATGATGTATATGACCCTCGTTTCTTCAGCGACCTTTTGCTTTACCATGGCCCGCCTACGACGCATCTACCCTATGAGCTTCGTCCCACTACTCCTCGAGTACTTAATGTCTGGGATGTCCCCAAGCAATCAATTCAGCCCGCTAAGTCAACTCAGCATGAAAGTTTGGAGCTCGGCGCCTCTGTGAATCCGGTACACATCTCTCAATCCGTCTCCGGTGTGGAGCAGCCCAAGACTCCAAGCAACAGGCAGAGCCTTGGAGCGTCTGATGGAGGTTCTCACCAGTCTCCCGGTGACTTCACATCCCGTGGCGGTAGTCGTAGTAAATGTGATGAAAACCACAACCCGTACTCTACCCCTCCACGAGGTCCTAGTTCAAGATATCGGACAGGCACCACCCCAAGCCACAGGTTCTCGGCATACTTGAGGACTCCCAAGATGGAGACCGTTGTT
>QLPI01004356.1:0-12034 GCA_003314275.1 Chroogomphus rutilus | reverse complement strand
ATAACGACATCATGTTGTTTGAGCAGATCTGTTGTATTTTTAAGAAAGACAGGTGCAGCTTTCTTAGCCTTAACATCATCGTTCTGTGTGTGTCCAAACCCGAAGAGGTGCTTCGAGGCAACAGCAATGGAGGTCTTGCCTAGAGCTTGTGTTAGCCCATGGGCCACAGCGAATAAAAAAGCACCCACCACATCCAGGAATGGCCACAGGAACGATGACAGTCTTGCGGAAATCTGTCTTCGTTTTGTCTGTCTTCCCTATCGTGTCCCTCTTTGCCTCCAACTCGATAGCTAACTTGCCTTTGCCTTCCTCCTCATACCATTTCAAAAATCGCTCTCGCGTAGCAATGATACCTTTATTCTGAGTGTAACCGTCAAATGCCTTTCTATTTCGTTTAATCTCTGCCGCAACCCATTCTTTGTATATCCGCGTCTCGGGTCTACTGAGCTTCGCCTTGGAGATACGCGGCTCTGTCCCCGACTTCGCAGTCAACAATGTCTTTGTGGGTTCACGCCAGTCACGATACATCATATACGGCTCATCAAATTTAACCTTCAAGAAGAAAGACGAGCCAGGGGGATATGGTGGCACATCTCGATCATCGCGAGCACGATCAGAGACATGCGTGCGGACCACGAAGCCTTCAATAGCCTGCCCGTTCCATTTTCCAGTCTCGCTGACTTTTTGCGTAAATTCTCGAACTTCGGCGACAGTGTTGAGAGTAAGATAGGCGGTGGTGATAAGTCCCCATTCGCGGGCAAATACTTCGACATCTTGTGGTTTACAGGTCTGAAATGAATCAGTGTTAGTGTTAATCCCGTGCAGATGAAGACCCGTTAATTCTTGAGAGTAGGGCAGAACATGTTCCTCGAAACTGTCATTGCAGAGCTGAGGAATAGTGAGATGATAACGTGGTGGGATACCATAAGTGTGGACTTCATAGTGGAACTCCCCGACGTGCACAGGTATGATGCCGTGATGAACGTGGTAGACTCAGTGTCCAAGCGAGCGCACTTCATACCCACTCACACGACCGTCACAGCAGCCGGAGCAGCATGACTCTTCCTACACCACATATGGAAGCTACACAGGTTGTCGAGAGTGGTAGTGTCTGACCAAGGAGTCCAGTTTGTCTATGAGTTCACCGGGGAACTCTACCACTTACTGAGTATTTGCCTGGTGGCCTCCACAGCTTACCACCTGCAGATGGATGGTCAGACCGAATGGGTGAACCAAGAACTGGAACAGTACCTTTGCCTCTTCATCAATGAGAGGCAAGATGATTGGGACAACCTCCTGCCCCTGGCCAAGTTCCAGTACAACAATCACGTTCATGCTTCGACCCACAAGTCCCCTTTCTTGCTTGATACAGGCTGACACCCATGCATGGGTTTTGAGTCACACCAACCCCCAACCTGCCTTGAATCTGTGAACAAGTTCAAGGAGTGGATGGAGGGAGCACTTTACAGAAGCAAAGGCAGCCCTGGTAAAGGCAAAAGATGATATGGTGACCTATTACAACCACAGACACCAGCTGACACTGACATTTATGCCATGCAACAAGGTATACCTCAATGTGAGTGATATTCACATCAATCTGCCATCCAAGAAGTTGGCACACAGGTGACTCAGTCCCTACCTTGTCGAGGAATGGGTGGAGTCCCATGCATATTGACTTTGATTCCCAAGAGCCTTGAGTCGTCTTCACCCAGTCTTCCTGGTCATCAAACTTACCCCCGCTCTGGCCGACCTCATCCTGGGTAGGCAACAGCCCCTTCTACCACAACTGATCCTAGTTGACGAAGAGGAATACTTTGAGGTTGAACAAGTACTCGACAGTCAGATGAGAGCAAATTGGCTACAATTCCTCATCAAATGGAAGGGTTATGGCTATGAAGAGAATTCCTGGGAGAACAAAAATGATGTCCAGCCCCCGACCTTGTTACCAACTTCTACCATCTGCACCCGGGCACCCCATGTCGAATCCATACCATAGAAGCATCCACCTTTAGATCTTGCACACCAGTCCTGCCCATGGGGATCAATGTATCAGAGATGCCGCATTCTAGAGAGGGGGTAATATCAGAGGAACCCCCGATAATAAACCCCAACTGATACTGCCCCACCCCTACTTTATACCTACCAACCGAGACCCATTTGGCCCACTCACGGCAGTTCCAAATGAGATACCCATCAAACGGCCTTCACCACTGGCGATCATCCTCAAGGAGCATCAATTTTAACTATTGGCCCTCCCCTCATCAGTAGGGAAATGCACGGGTCAGGCCAACCCACACGGGTCACCGGGTCGGGTGTCCTTGGGTGTGGGTGCGGGTCAAGCCGCGAGCACCCGTGACCCGGGCCCAACCCGGGGCGTCAACTCCGACACGAACGCGTACGTGCACGCACTGACACGAACGCGATGCCCCAAACGCGACGGACGCACCGTATGTGCACACGACGCCACGAACGTGACGTACACAACGTACGTGCATGCGCCGTGACGTATGCAACGCCCGTTACGTGCACGCGTCACCACATACGCAACGTATGCAACGTATGCGCACGCACCATGACGAACGCGACGTACATGACGTATGCGCACATGCTGTGACAAACGCGACGTACACGACCTATGCGCACGCGCCGTGACGAACGCGACGTATGCGCACGCGCCGCGACGTATGCGCATGCGCCGCGACGTATGCACACGCGCCGCGATGAACGCGATGTATGCAACGCCCGTACGCACACGCGCCACCACGTACACGACGTATGCGCATGCGCCGTGACGAACGCGCCGCCACGTACGCGACATATTGCGTGCGGGTGTGGCGTGCACCCGTCGACCCGTGGGAAAAAACCCATGGGTTGACGGGTTCGGGTTTCCCATGGGTCGGGTGCAGGTCACCTACATTTGACCCGTGGGTGACCCGTGCCATTCCCTACTCGTCAGTCACTTGCGATGCTGGGACCCTGGTGGAACTTCCCAGTCGGTATGGAGAATGATGCCCAGTATGGCACATAGTACCATAGCAATGGTGCTTATATACAGTAGTTAGTGGGTGAAGGGTTCCTTAGAGTTTTCTCTTTGGATCCCCCTTTGCCAGGTAGGCTAGTCACTGTATATTAGATACTATACTAAATCTTTGGATCCCCCTTTTCCAGTGCACTGCCTGAGGGTAGAACACCTGTTTAGGTTGCCCTTATAGCTAGGCTTCAATGTACTCATGCATTGCACCCTGCTGTTCTGTGCATGCCACTAATTTGGACAGAAGAAAGACCCAGGAGAGTGCCAAGAGTGTTGGCCCAAGTAAGGGACTTTAGATAAGAGAAGGGAAGATGAGAGGAGATAAACCAAGTCGATATTCAGAGTAAGGAACTATCTACATACATTCACTACTTATATAGGTTAAGAAGCAAGATGTAGAACAGGGTGACATAAGGAATGGAGAACAATAAGCAGTGTCCACAAGGATCAAGAATAGAATAAGGAATGTAGACGAGAATAGAACAATGAAAATAAGATGATAGAAATCTGGCCAAGAATAGAATAATAGAGAGTGACCAAATATAACAATAGGATCATGGCCAAAAATAAAACAATGGCAAAATCTCCCGAAATAGAACAGGTTGAAAAATAAGGAGTGGACAGGGCAGGATTAGTAGATAATGAGTGGGGAAGAGTGGATGAGGGATAGGGATAGGAAATGTGAATGTGCTGAGCCAAGGTTGATGTACCAAGTGACATATGTATTGATTGGTCACTTGGGCATGGAATTGGACTGATCATTTGGTTGGCACTGCTGAGTTACTGGGTGCTCGGTAGGGGCACTTGACAAATCCCTTCTATCCTTGTTTATTCTTCCATTCCCAATCCTCCCCTCTTCCCATTTCACCTCAGGACATTTTCTATTCACTTATTTTCGGTCATGGCCCGATTGTTTTATATTCAGTCATTTTCTATTGTTCTAATTTCATCCACACTCCTATTATTTTATTCTTGGCCATATTTCATTGTTCTATTCTTGATCATTGTGGACAATACTTCCACATGGTCTCCATACTTTATTCTTTTCTCTATGTCTTACACCACCCTGATTCCACATCTCACTTCTTAACCTATATAAGTAGTACATGAATGTAGATAATTCCTCATTCTGAACGACTTGGTTTATGCCTTCTTGTCTTCCCTCCTCTCATCTGAAGTCCTCTACTTGGGCCAACACTCTCGGCACTCTCCCGAGTATCTCTTCTGTCTGAAATCAGTGGCATGTATAGAAAGTAGGGTGCAATGCATGAGTATGTTGAAGCTAAGCCACCCTGATTGGTCTGCAGGACTTGGCCGATTCCTGCCAGCACTGTGAAGTTTGTACTATTGCAATAGTACTCGGCTCATCCATTGTTGGCATTTTTGGTGCCTGACATCATTGGATAGTACTCCCTCTGTTTTGGATGCTGCCCTATCACTGGTTTGTGAGAATCCTGAGGGTGGTAAGGATGTCCCTATAATTCTGCCTGTGGCCAGACCCAGTACTTCTGTGTAAGAGGTGGAGAAGGACCATCAATTTCATAGAGAGGAGCAGGGGTGAATATCCAAAGCCCAAAAGTCTTTTGAAAACCATCTGGTTTATGAGGTATGGGCCATCGGGAGAGAGGTGTGTCTTTGACCCTTCAAGTCCAGTTATCAAGAAGTGACTCGATAACATCCTGATCTATATCATCAGGTTACTGCTCCAGAGGTCCCTTTGTTGTTAGGAGGAAGGTCTTGTGATTACTGCCACAAGTGGGAAAGAGACTGTGAGTGGACCATGTGGATCAAAACCTGTATACCCTGTCAGAATAGTAGGATGAAGTGTCAGATTAATGGGGTGTTGGTTGTTGGGGGAGTTTCTCAGAGAAAGGGGCCTCGAGAGGAGATTGAGGTGCCCAAAGCATCTTCCTCAAAGAAGAAGAAGCCTGAGGTGGTGGTTCCTTCACTCCTGAAGGTTGGGTATATTGAGATGGTGGTGGCTATCTTGGAACAGATCCAGGACTATCTGGCCCAACTGGAAAGTCAGCATACTCAAATTGTTGGCTGGCTTGATGACCTTGGGGATGAGGTGAAGTGGGGGTTGGATGCCTCCAAAATGCATAATTCCATTTTGGTAGATGATTGGAGGTGTTGGGATCGGAGGTGTCAGAGTAGTGGAAAGTTCTGGAGTCCTCAGGAGGAGGAGGGGGGCCAGATGCCCCAGGTGCATGAGTTAGAAGGGGAAGATGGGACACCCCAAGCAGGAAGGTCTTGGGGTGGCAGACCCAGTACCAGGGCCAAGTAGGAAGGGAAAGGGAAAGGAGGTGGAGAAGCCTAAAGGGGGGGTTATGGTACTGAGGCTGAAGAGGGGTTTGTTCAAGGACCCTACCAGCTCTGATCTGGACTTAGAGAACCCCTAGTAGCTGGGTTTGCAAATAAAGTGTTGAAACATGACTCAGCCTGTGATGTCTGGGTTGATAGCCCTTGAAGGGTGTTTTGTTTCTGGGGTTGTTAAAGTCTTTGGGATAAAATCCTAGCTAGAGTTTGACAAGTGTTCTGAGGGGATATGTTAGGGAATGGGAAATTCTCTACTGGACATAAAGGGCCACTGAACTAGGATCAGTATATTGGATTACAAACCTCCCTTTCTCAGAAAATCATTCAACAAATCAGTCTTGAATTGACTATCAAAAAATATATATAATAATTTTGGCTGGTGTTAAGTACACATACCGAGTGTTCGGTAATTTGGCAGTGCCGACCAAACAGCCAGACTACATCCACATACAAGTGCCCATGCCACATGCAAGTCACTTGGTATGCTGGTCTTGGCTCGGCACATCCACCATTCACATTCCTTGTCCCTATCCTTTATCCACTCTGCCCCATTCACCATCCATTAATCCCACCCCATCCCCTCCTTAATCCTTGATCCATCTTACCTCAGGACATCTGACCATTGTTTTATCCTCAGCCATAACCCATTGTGTTATAGTCGGGCACTCCCTATTGTCCTATCCTTGGCCACACTCCTATTATTCCATTTTTATTGTCCTATCCCCGTTTTTTCCATTCCTCCATTCTATTTTTGCTCATTGTGGACAATACCCACATGATCTACATAACTTATTGTCCCACATTCCTTATTCCACATGTTCCTTTTTAACCTATATAAGTAGGACATGCATGTACATACTCCCTCATTCTGGGTATTGACTAGGCTTAGGCCCACTACCTTCCCTTTCCTGTTACGATGTGAAGGAATAATATAATTTTAATAAACATAATATCTCCCAAAAATAAACAATGGTGAGATTCAGGACAGGGCACAGCTTCAACTTGTATATTACACCTACCAGATCGCACTGGTCCCTAATTTCAGAATAGCGAGACAGAGAATTAGCTTAGTCAAAAGCAAGTTGATTATCTGACTGAGGACTGAACTACTAAATGTACAAGATCTTTATACTACTTTCAAATCTACTAGAAGTTGACTAGATTCCTATAATAGATAAGAAAGCCAAGGATTGTTAAAAGCGAGAATGGAAATACTACATCCCAAATCTTGATCTCCTCTGTGACATTGGGGGGTGCGTGTCACCCCAATTCCCAATGGAGTTACCCTAAGGAATGTAATAATGAATTGGATATAAGAGACTGAACGGAATTGTGAATAAATAAAAGTGGAGTGGAACATAAATGAAAGGATATCAATGTAAATGAAGACAGAATGGAATTGCGAGCATATGGAGTGTGATGTAAATGGAATGAGTGAATTGACAGGAGCATGTGATGCCAAGATGGATACATGAGGTGCATATAGTCTGTGGGCTGAGGGCATATAGTTGGATAGGTGAGTGAGGGCAGAGTTGGGCTGAGCGGGCTGAAATGAATAGCTGGCGTATGGTTCCAAACAGTATCCCTCCCTTATGGCTGAGTCCCATGAGGCCATGGAAATGAAGTTCTAGAATGGTGGCCCTGTTGGAGTTTGGAAATGCGAGAGCATATAAGAGTGACCGTGAGGGAGTTTGGGGGGTGAACATCGTTGACATTGCAAATGGAAGAAGAGCCATTCATCAACTCTGCATACATCCGCAAGCTCATGGGCATGTATACCTCACCCATCGTCTCCTACCTCAACAGCACCAACTGTCCTCCCCCTGTCGACATGCCTACTCCTATACCATTGATGATTGAATGTAACCATGTGCAACTCGAAGAGGATGCAAGGGATGCCATCGATATGCGAGCTCCATGGGTCAAAGGATCGCACTTGAAAAGTGCAAAGGTGAGTGATCCTTTGCTTGGATATAACATGGTACTAATTTTTTTTTGTTTAGTATGCTTGTCTGGAGATGCAAAATGACAAATTTGACTCCAAGATTATCTTCTACCATGATGCAAGGCTGGTAGAAGAGGATGACAGTACACCTTAGGTTGAGGGCCACAAGTCTGACCTCCCTTGCGAACGATACATGCAATGATGCAACACTTGTCTTCGGAAATGGGACGGGGATTTGGACATAGGAGCATGTGTGTGGTGCAGTGAGAGGGGGGTTGGTTGTACTATAAATGTGCAAGGCAGAGGTACCAGTAAGAGGAAAGGTAAAGGGAAGGGAAAGGTGAGAAGTAATGAAGTTGAAGGAAGTCCAAGGAAGAAAAGCGCAAGGAAAGGTACGCCTGAGGTTCACGATTCAGATGGGCTGGGACCTTTGAAAAAGGCACATACTTCCCTCTTCTAATATGGAAGCTCTACTCCCCAGCCTTCATCCCCCCTACCTCCTGAACTGCCCATTCCTTCACCACCATTGGCCATACCAACACCACAAATAATGGTGTCATTGCCTATGCCTCCACCCCCTCCACCCCCTCTACCTCCACCTCCTACTCCTTCTCCACCACCTATGCCATCTCCTCCCCCTCTCCCCTCACTGCCTCCCATGGTTGTCCCCCCTCCTCCCCTTGTTATTCCTGTGCCTCCCCAGCCCTCCCCAGTCATTGCGTTGACTGCAGCTCTGGTGGACAAGCTTTGACAGGAAGTGGCAGATAGCAGGCATGAGAATGCTAAGCTGAGGATGATGAATGAGGAATTGCGAGCAGAGGTAAGAAAATTATCATTGCAGATAGGTTATCAGAGGTCCACCAGTGCAGATGTTGTGCAGGAGCCACCCAGGGTGCAGGGAACTTGGGAGAATTGGGTGTTAGGGTCTGAAAACCTGAAGAGTGCCTTTGAGGAGGCTGAGGATGATGAAATAGATCTAGGATTGTAGAATAGGAGTGGATTTTGAATTGTATTTTTTGGATTGGACTTAACGTGAATTGAATGGTTCAGAATTAAGAGTTGAATTGGAATAAGGAATGATGGAGTGGGAACTGAGAGTTGAACTTGAAAATGGAAAGAAGAAGCTGAATTGCAAGTGGAATGAATGAATCGGAATTGAGGTTGCTTTTTTGAGTTTGAAGACAGAATGAACGGAACTGAAATGCAAGAGTAATAATGAATGGAATGAGCGAGAGTGAATGGAATGAGCGAGAGTGAATGGAAGAGAAATTGTGAGGTTCTTATGGAATGGGTAATGGTCCAGGTTTGGATGGATATGACTTGTGAAAGTCTTGAATGAGTTCTGAAGCATAGTTGAGTTCTGTTGCAAGGAGCCATGAAGTTTCTTCATCTGTGCCCTCAAATCCTGCCCACCACACTAAGTATAACAACTTGCACACCATACATCAATTATCGATTTTCAAGTCAAGGATTTTGGATATCTCAAATTCGGTTTCACCATTGATTATGACTGGGGGCAGAGGTAGTTGAATGTGCTTAGGAATGGGGTTAGGAGAGGCTGGCTTGAGCATTGAAATGTGGAATACAGGATGTACAGTGTTCATGTAGCCTGGGAGTTTTAGAGTAACTGAGTGAGTACTGGGATGTGCAATGATTTCAAATGGACCCAAAAACTTCTCAGCTAGCTTTTTTGCAGGATGGGTAGTCCTGAGGAATTTGGCTTTGATAAACGTGAGACTGCCAATAGGAAAGTCTGGAGATGGAAGTTGTTTAGTGTCTGCTGAGGTCTGGTACATTTGTTGAGCATTGAGGATATTGGTTCAAAGCTGCTGGTGCAATTTGTCCAGATCGACTACAAAGTCTTGTGCTTGTGATGAAGCGAGGTGGAGTTTGGGATGAATGGTGAAATTGGGATGATAGCCTTTGTTGGCAAAGAAAGGCGAGACTCCAGTGGTAGCACTAGGAGCATTGTTATAGGCTAAATCTGCAAGGGGTAATAGCAAAGCCCAGTTGTCTTGTTGATAGTTGCAATAGACACGAAGGTACTGTTCTAACGTCTGATTAGTACACTCAGTCTGGCCATCGCCTTCTGGATGATAGCCTGAGGTGAAATGCAACTTCATGTCGGGGGCTTTCCTGAGAGAACACCAGAAGTGGGACACAAATTCCGAGCCTCTATCTGAAGTGATGTAGGAAGGAATGCCATGTTTGGAGAATATGTGAAGTACGAAGAGTTCTGCAAGCTGAGCAGAAGTGATGGTAATGGAAGTGGGAATGAAGATAGACTGTTTGGTAAAGCAGTCGACAATGACTAGGATGGCCATGAATCCCAAGGACATGGGAAGCTGTTTGATAAAGTCCATGGATATCAAGTTCTAGGGTTTTTCTGGCACTGGAAGCTGTTTGAGAAATCCATAGGGCTTATGATGTTGTGATTTATTCCACATACATGTCGTATAGGATTTGCAGTAGTCTTTGACAAATGACCTCATGCCAGGCCAATTGTAGTCGCATCTAATGAGGTCTATAGTTTTGTTAATTCTGAAGTGTCCAGAAAGAATGTGATCATGCTTATGTTGTAACATGTGTAAGTGTAAGTCTTGGGCCTCGGGAACGTAGATGTGATCGTCAAATAGTAATAGACCATTGGAATTAGTCTGCCACTTTGGGTCGTCATTATTTGTGAGGTGTTTCTGAGCTAAGGAGTTGGGAGGAAAATAATATTTAATGTCATTCAGGATGCACTTGGTATCCATAAGAGTCGAGGCCCTCAGTACAGGTTTGACAAGGCTTGTGGCTCAAAGGGACATGGTCAACTGATGTTGAGAGAAGATGTGTGAATGTTTTAGGGATTAATGGTGGTGTAGTCACTCATCCCCTCCTTAAGGTAGATGTCCCACTGTCTAGTGAGTGAATCAGGCTTAGTGCCCAAATGACCTGGTCTGAAACAAATGATAAGATTAAACTGAGAAAGGTATTTTGACCACCTAGCTTGACGTCTAGTCAACAACTTGGTCATGCAAAAGTACTCTAAGTTCTTATGATTGGTGATGACATTGACAGGGTTGCCAGAACCTTCTAAGTAGTGATGCCACTTTTGAAAAGCTTTGAAAATCACAAGCAGTTCTTTATCGTACATGTCATAATTGAGTTTGGGAGAAGTGAAAGTTTGGGAATGAAAAGCGACAGGATGAAGCTTGCCATCTGAGGAGTGTTGAGAGAGTATAGCTGCTAAAGCGTAATCTGATGCATCTGTCTCCACTATCAAGTACACGTACCAAGACCCAGTAATTCAGCAGTGCCAACCAAGCAATCATCCTATGTCCATGTACAAGTGTCCACACAGCATGCACGTCACTTGGTATGCCAGTCTCAGCTCGGCACATCCACCACCTACATTCCTTGCCAATTACCCCTCATACTCTATTCTAGTCACCAACCATTAATCCCATACTATTTGCTCCATAATCCTCGACCCACCTTACCTAAGGACTTCTTGTCCTTGTAATATCCTCGGCCATGGCCCCATTGTTTTATAGCCTGGCACTCTCTATTGTCCTATCCCTGGCCACATTCCTATTATTCCTATCTTTTATTGTTCTATTTCCATTTGCATTACTCCATTCTAATTTTACTCACTGTGGACAATGCTCCCACATGCTCTGCCTAACTTGTTGTCCCACTGTCAAGATTCGGTGACGCCGAGATATCGGTTAAGTCCTGCAAACCGTTACAGGGTGGCTAGGCTTCAACATGCTCGTGCGTTGCGCCCTGCTGTTCCATGCGTGCCACTAATTTGGATAGTGAGAGGAGCCTCGAGAGGATGCCGAGGGCGTCGGCTCGAGCGAAGGACTTTAGAAATAGGGAGCGGACAAAGGGGTGCAAATCAATTGATATTCTGAGTGAAGAACTATCTACATACATCCCGCTACTTTTATAGTTAAGAAGCAAGATGTGGAACAGGGTGGCATAAGGAATGGAGACAATAAGGTATGAGGCAACCACATGGAGGCATTGTCCACAGTGATCAGAAATAGAATAAGGAATGGCAATGGCCAGGACAATAAGTGGCCGTCATGTTGTTCGGGGGAAATGGGTTAAGGAGTGGATAGGGGGTGAAGGAACAATGAAAGGGGATGTACGAGAGGAGTGGTCCATACAATGTACCGGGTGTACCAAGCCGAGGCCGTGCAAGATGATGTGGGTAAGGGCCAGTTGGTCGGTATTCCCAAGTGAGTCGGTGCTCGGTGTTGCGGGCTTGACAGTATCCCCCCTCTAGTGGCTGAACCCCTGAAGCCGGTAAGCGGAGTTAAAATAGAGTTCCGGGTGTCAGCGTGATGTCATGGTTTTGTTTGGGAAAATTCCCAGGCTTCTCATCAGCCTTGTTCTTTACTCCCATCAAAGGATCAGGGCGAGAAATGGGTGCCATAACCGATGACGAAAAGGAACAAGTTGAGAAGAAATGGCTCGAACGACAGCGTCAACGGGAGCAAGAGATGGCGGCTGGGGCTGCCGCAGCTCAACTGAAGGCAGACAAGGAGGCTGCCGAAAAGGCAAAAGTGGAGGTGGAGCAGGCAGAAACGCCGCTAAGGCGGTGTACGAGACGGCGACCAAGGCTGCTCGTCTGGCTCGGGAGATTTCCCAGGCAGCCGAGGAAAAGCAGGTTCATTTGGCCCAGCTGTCAAGCGCCGGATTCTGACGGACTTCGGTACTGCCGAGGGGTGTTGTCGAAAGGTCGG
>QLPI01004353.1:0-13611 GCA_003314275.1 Chroogomphus rutilus | reverse complement strand
CTGAAAGGAGAGTTGCTGAGGTCACGCCTGACAGCGACAAAATCTGAAGCAGCGTGAGGTGAAGTTTGAACATAAAAGTTGCTAGGCTCACCTGGCCTCTCAATCATCCTGACAGCTTCACCGCTGAGACCTCTCATGACTTCTTCAGCCCCTCGTCCATCCGAACCTCGTCCTAAGCCTCTTGCCACCTTCCCATCCTCAGTAAACGCCACCGCATGTTCCGCAGCCTGAGGGTCGTAGGCATAATAGGGGAGTGTCACGCTCTCGTCTACCTCTAAAACATCATCATGAGGAGGGGTGGGTCGCCGAATATTAAGGTCATCGACCTTTGGATGACGACACTGACTTCTGTAGGATATGACGAAGTGGAGGTGAAGGTAGACTCGCGAATGCGTTTGTAGAGTCGATTTGGGCGGGACGTGGAGTTGCGACCATAGTTGTCCACAGTCGTCCCATTTCGCCCTGGCTCATTGGGTCCTGGGTCCTGGGGGCTGGGGACTACTGAAAGGAAGATGACAACTGCGTGATGAATCAAATGGGGCAAAGTGCGGGATACCCGAGTGTGAGAGAGACCTCCAAGTATCCAGAAAACATTTCACTGCAAATACGTACATCGATGGGAACAGTTTTCTGGCTCAGGACTCAGCCTACTTCTACCGATATTATGCGCTAAAGTTGGGCGCGATTTTGGTATGGCACAGAACACTGAATTTGAATTAAGGGTATGGTAAGCACCGGAGGTCTGGCCAAATGTGAGAATTCCAGAAGCTTGTAAAAGATGAAACGGTGACGTGTGGACCACCTGAGCAATTCACAGTCTCGTGAATGGTCTAGGGAAAAGGGGGTCGGTTAGTTTCGCTTGTTTCGTGTCTGAAGATACAGATGAGTACGTATTATTTACACAAGGGGAATCACCAAACGCGCTAATATGCACGAATGATGTAGTTTCTTATTAATAGCTCACCTCCAGACCACACAAAATTTAATTGGGTTTTTCCAATGCTTAGTGTACACCTATCACGCGCAAGTGTGGGGGCCGAGGGGCCGGGACCTGTTGGGGTCGTTCATATGGTTATATTTATTTATTGGTGTTGCTGTTGGCAGGGTATATACTGCGGGGTCTAGGGGAGAACCCAACAACAGAAAAAGGAATGTCGACACAAGCCAACTCAAAAATTTGAATTAAGGGTCTGGTTAACGCCGGAGGTCTGGCCAATGGTGAGAATTCCGGAAGCTTGTAAAAGATGAACCGGTGGCATGTGGATCACCTGAGTAATTCACAGCTTCGTGAGTGGCCTTGGGAAAGGGGGCCGGTTAGTTTCTTCTGCTTCGTGTCTGAAGATACAAATGAGTACGTATTATCTAAAGAAAGGGAATAGAGAAACACGCCAATATTCATAAGTATTGATAGCTCACCTCTAGACTATACAAAAAATTATTTGGTTTTTCAACTGCTTAGGGCATACCTATCACGCGCAAGTGCTAGGGCCGGGGGGCCAGGACTTCTTGGAGTCATTCATATTGATATATTTATTTATTGGTATTGCTGCTGGATGTGTACGGACTGCGGGGAATAAGGGAGGACCCAACCACAACAAAGGAATATCGACAGCCAATAGAAATAGGAACACAAATGGGGCAATAATTATCGAAGATTGCCGTCATCGACATGACCCATGAGACCCCGAAACTGAATAAAGAGTAATTTCGACCTTGGCTAGGCCTTGTGGCTTCGGAAAGTTCCTTTGGAGTTTGTGGTTCTTTTGGCCTCGGATAACTGCAATCCTCAAGGCGCATCATCGCGTACCTACCTGGGGTCCAGGGGAAGGTTTCCTGACGCTCGTGAGAGAAGACAAGTGAATACAATATAAATTGTGAAACAAGTGGTCGAAATTGTCGGACCACAGGGTATCACGACATCTATATCATTTGGCGTCTGTATCGTACTTGTTCTTCTTTCGAACTCCGCGAACCCCCTGGTCGGTACCGAAAGATTTGACTGCGAAATGTCGTCTCATCCAACAAGGATTGTTCGAGCAGGTTGCGCGCTGGCGAGGTTGGGACTTGGAGGAGGGGGCGGGGGCAGGATGGAGGCAGACCATGGATCTAAGGTATGGAATTATATAATTAGAATTGTGGTGTCATCAGCGCCAACCCGACACGGGATTAGACTGTTCTGGTAAGATAAAGCATCGATTTAAAACAGCTAGAACGTGCCTGGGACGTGATGCACAATCAAAGTTCCTTCCGACCCTTGGAGATGGTACAATATCAGGGCTTGGCGGACCGGACAGCAGGCAGTAAAGGCTCCCGGGCTGGTCGGGAAAGGAACCAAGGGAAGCGAGATGTAAGTGTACAGCATGCAAAGCAAACCTTGTCCTAGAATGGGAATGGGCGGCGTATCTGAATGCCTTCCTATAAGGAGATACAGAATGTCAGCAGGGTTATTACTAATACGCCCCCCAAACCTAGTTATTTCAATCTCCGCACTTCCGTATATAAGCCGTCCACTGTGCTACCAGTCCGACAGTGAACTCGTACTCTCACATCTACCCTC
Source organism: Chroogomphus rutilus (assembly GCA_003314275.1). Lineage (NCBI taxonomy): Eukaryota > Fungi > Basidiomycota > Agaricomycetes > Boletales > Gomphidiaceae > Chroogomphus > Chroogomphus rutilus. The sequence goes on along the minus strand of QLPI01004353.1, from coordinate 11,054 downwards.
CCACCGCCCCTTGTATTCCTCCGCTCTCACATTTTTTCCCTCGTCCCTTCGCTTATGAACTATTGGTAAGTGACGTTAACCGTCATTCAGGCGATATCCCATCTCATCTACCACCTTTTAGCTCGCTCTGCTGTTCTTGTTTAGTTTTATACGTGAGTTATTGTTCGTTCGACACACTCTCAACTTGCTCACTACTTCCTCCTTCTCACCAGTGTCCGCTTAGCGTTTGCCTCGTCACACCCTTCTTAGCTGTTGGTAAGTAAGATTAATCTCTCATTGAAGTAATATTCTCACTCTTGCCGCTCAGGTGTGCCAATGGTCCTTTATTATCTTGATTGAATGCAACTGACAACTATGATTAGTTTTTCGCTGCCCTCCCCCTGCTTGGGTGTCTTGATCTACCTTATGACTGCCGCTGGCTGCTACTGCTCTGGTAAGTATACCAGCCCCTGTTTATCCACCCAGCCACTGAATACTTCATCTAGCTAGTGGAGTGTGACCCCAAAATCCGGCCATTCAGAAGTGTGACTGAGCACAAGCAAAGTGTGACCGCAAAATCCGGCAATTAAACAGCGTGAATGAGCAGAAGCAAAGTGTGACCACAAAATACGGCAATTAAGAAGTGTGAATGAGCAACCCGAATGCCCTCAAAGCCTCAACTTTTTGCTTGACTTCCTTTTTTTTTGCTTGATTTTGTTTCTCGACTCTTTTTTTCTTTTCTTCTTTTCTTCTTTTTTCTTTTCTTCTTTTTTCTTTTCTTCTTTTTTTTCTTTCTTTTTTCTCGTGAGGGCCTGCTGGAAGGGTTTTTTGTTTTTTGTTTTTTTTTTACAAGGGGGAGTTTCGCCTGGCGCACCGGAAACTGTGTGTCAGGATCCCTTGCTTGCTCCTTAAGGGCAGCAAGGTTATAACCCATTCTCTTCAGGCCTGACGGGCCAACAGCACCCTCACATCTTAGAAAAATGTGTGTGCCCTTCCCCAGGTACTTTCTACTTGGACTGAGCTCACACATTTTTCAAGGATATTTTTTTACACTACTCATAATCTGAATAAAGAGTTTGCAATTGTAGATATATATAAAACTTTTGAATTCCAATTAAATTCCAATTAAATTAACCAATATGTGTGTTTCAAAGAGAAGGTATGTGTGAAATCTCAATTCTCATGACTGACCTTGCAGGCTGCACCAAATCAACCTCAATCGCAGCTATCATTGATGTACAGCACTTGGCCTTCAATGAGCTACTCACAACAACACTAGGGAAATTAGAGCAGCTCATTGCTGCAGCGATAACTAATGCAACCACAAGCTTAGCTGGAATGCTAGACGAACTTCAAATTGAGAGGGATCAAATTGCAAATCGTATTATTAACATGGTTACCCAACATATTACAGCCAACCACCCCAAGCACCCACCCTCCACCCCACCAAACACAATCATCACACCGACGAGTCTGATACCCAAATTCTCAACATATACTGCATGCTACAAAAGACAGTCTACATTCAGTCTACTATGCTGGCGCGATGTGACCTGCGAGCAAGGCAAATCCTGATCAATGAGTGACCAAATAGTAAGGAACATCACATAGCATGACTCACTGACTCGTAGATCTTGAACAAGGCCAGTGATGTAGTTGTAGCAATGGTGCAGGACTTGAGAGAGAAATATCCCCACAATATGTGGGAGTTAAAAATTTGCACAATGACAGCTTCTTGAGGCTTGTCAGCGAACATCACACAGAGCTCATCCACGAGAATGCAATGACTCTCAAATTCCTTAACCACTTCAGGGATATGAGTATTGCCAGATATACTATCGTGGAATTTGCCCAATTGCTGAACTAATGAGAGTAGAAATGGCAAAATCATTCGAGGTAGAGAGTATTCTCACAGCACTCTGGATAAAGCCACAGGGCAGCATTTATATCACAGGCAACCGTGCATCTAATAATGCATCTTCATAACCAATCTGTGGCCAAGCTAAGACCAATTTACTAAGTTACTTGTGAATGACTTGGTCACCTGTGCATGGAATTAGATGTTTGATGTTTGGTTGGCATGACTGAGTGAACCAGTGCTGTCAGGCACTGGGAATGCCAATGATGCACAGGCTGAGCTCTATTGCAATAGTGCCAACTTCACGATGCTGGTGGGAATCGGCCAAGTCCTGTAGACTGATTAGAGTGGCTTGGCTTCAATGTACTCGTGTGTTGTGCCCTACTTTCTATGTGTGCCACTAATTTGGAACAGAAGGGAAACCTGGGAGGGTGCCGAGAGTGCTGGCCTGAGTAAAGGACTTCAGACAGGAGGAGGGAAGACAAGAAGGCATAAACCAAGTCGATATTCAGAGTGAAGAACTATCTACATACATTCACTACTTATATAGGTTAAGAAGTTAGATGTGAAACAGGGTGGCATAAGGAATGGAGAACAATAAGGTATGGAGAGCATGTGGAAGTATTGTCCACAGTGATCTAGAATAGAACAATAAAAAGTAGACGAGAATAGAACAATGAAATATGGCTGAGAATGAAAGGGTAGGAGTGCAAGTGAAAATAGAACAATAGCAAGTGGCAAAATATAAAACAATAGGGCCATTACTGAATAATCAGCAAATAGCAAATGTCCTGAGGGGAAGCAGGTAAGGAAAAGGATGGGGAATGGAAGAATAACAAGAATAGAGGGGATGGGGTAAAGGGAGTGAACCAAAATGATGATCTGAATATACCAGGCTAAGACCACATACCTAGTGAAGAGTGACTTGTCACTGGTGTGTGGGATTAAATGGTAGGGGTCATTTGGTCAGTACTACTGAGTGAACCAGGGGTTGGTATCATGTACTTGACAGATGCTCAGTACATGTACTTAACAGGATGCTCGAGTATGCGACAATCACATGTGGGTGACCCTGATACTGTTGGCTTGTAGTACCAGCGTGAGTGTCAAGCTTCGGTAATGCTGAAGATGCAGGCAGGGAGCGGTGAAGTCCTGCAGGCCAAAAGTAGTGGCTTTGGCTTCAACGTACTCATGTGTTGTGCCCTACTTTCCATGTGTGCAACTTATTTGGAGTAGAAGGGATACTCGGGGGTGCCAAAGGTGTGGGCCTAAGTAGAGGACTTTACAGGGGAAAGGGAAGGTAAGGGGCCTAAGCCTAGTCAATAGGAAGTATGTACATGTATGTCCTACTTATATAGGTTAAGAAGCAAGATGTGGAATAAGGAATGTGGGATAATAAGGTATGCAGAGAATGTGGGGTTATTATCCACAATGAACAAAAATAGAATAGAGGAATGTAAACAGTGATAGAACAATAAAAAATAGAATAATAGGAACATGGCCAAGGATAGGACAATAGGGAGTGCCCGACTATAAAATAATGGGTCATGGCCAAGGATAAAACAATGGTCAGATGTCCTGAGGTAAGATGGATCAAGGATTAAGGAGCAGATAGGGTGGGATTAATGGATGGTGAATAGGGCAGAGTGGATGAGGGATAGGGACAAGGAATGTGGATGGTAGATGTGCTGAGCCGAGACCAGTGTACCAAGTGACTTGCATGCGGCATGGGCACTTGTATGTGGATGTAGGCTGGCTGTCTGGTCAGCACTGCCGAATTACTGGACACTCGGTATGTGTACTTGACAGTGAGTCTCCTTTGATACAGTAGGGGACAAAACCATTCAAGTGTTTTGAACATTTGTGTTGTACTGTAAATAACGGGAGGATTACATAATCAAAAAATATGACGTAATTAATGGAGATAGCCCTGCTTCTGAACTTGTGGTCACAATCAAGATGATTATGTAACTCTCAATATTCATTGAGATATTAATTATTTAAAAAAATGAAGCATTTGAACGGTTTTGTCCCTCACAGTTATTAATGCAATAAATTGTATATACAGGGCTGGAAATCACATGACAAGTCACGTGACATTGTGTGAACCTTTTTATAGTTTGTTTCTGTCCAAACAAAGCCAAACATCCCTTGTTCAGAACCATGAAGCCTCTCTTTGCTACTAAAGTTGACTCTATCATCCAATTGCTCAAAACTGGTCATTCTAGCCACTACATCTCCTCTTACCTTGGTGTCTCTGTTGGCTCTATCTCTACCATTCACAGGAAACACTGTCCTGATATACCCAAGGCCACTGGTGGTCGCCCATCCAAGATATCCCCCTCCAACATCCACCATATTGTATCGCTTATGCAAAGAGGGAAGATTGAGAATGCAACCCAGGGTACCCAGGTGCTCAAAAACATTCTCAATGAACCAGTGACATCCAAGACTGTAAGGAGGAACCTGAAAAAGGCTGGGATAAAGGCAGTTGTAAAGAGAAAGAAGCCACTTCTTAATGCAAGGTATAGGAAGGCAAGGAGGGAGTTTGCAGAAGCTTATCTGGAGTGGACTCTAGAGGACTGGAAGCATGTTGTCTAGTCAGATGAGACCAGAATCAATCCAAATGAGACCAAAATCAATTGATTGGGGTCAGATGGAAGGAAATGGGTGTATAAAAAGGCTAGAGAGCCTTTGAATGATAGGCTAGTTGAGGGAACACTGAAGTTTGGTGGAGGTTCTGTGATGGTATGGGGTTGTATATTATGGGAAGGACCTGGCTATGCTGCCAAAATTGATGGAAGGATGGATGGGGAGTTGTACAGGCAGATTTTGGATGATGAGCTTCAGGCTAGCCTGGAGTATTATGGTAAAGATTCTACTGACATTATTTTTCAACAGGATAATGACCCCAAGCACACGTGCAAGAAGGCTACTGAGTGGTTTTCTGACCATGGCTATGAGGTCATGAAGTGGCCAGCTCAGTCCCCTGACCTAAACCCCATTGAACACCTCTGGACTATTGTTAAAAAGTGCTTTTCTGACTATGAACACCCCCCAAGTAGAGTGCATGAGCTATGGGAGAGGATTGGAGTGGAATGGGAGAAGATAGAGCCAGAGGTGTGTCAGAAGTTGATTAAGAGCATGCCTAGAAGGGTGCAGGCAGTGATGAGAGCAAATGGGGGCTTTACCAAGTACTGATATATACCATTTCTTGTTTAAAAAATGTGAGGGACAAAACCGTTCAAATGCTTCATTTTTTTAAATAATTAATATCTCAATGAATATTGAGAGTTACATAATCATCTTGATTGTGACCACAAGTTCAGAAGCAGGGCTATCTCCACTAATTACGTCATATTTTTTATTATGTAATCCTCCTGTTATTTACAGTACAACACAAATGTTCAAAATACTTGAACGGTTTTGTCCCCTACTGTATGTATCAGAAACTATTCCCAGTGTATCCAGACAACTATATGTATGCCTTGATGGAACTAGCCTGATATGGCTCAATGTCACATGTGATCATGTGACAATATTTGTTAGTGTGCAAGGGACTGATTGACCATCTAGCAACGATGGTGTCTATAGAGAAATACGAGTAACATTGTAGATAATTTGTAATACACTCAATGATGTATTCCTACTTGGTCTGGGGAGATGAGTGATAATGATGGTGGTAATAGCCTGGTATGATAACACAAGTGATTCAGACTTTGTTGATTACGATGATAAGCATATTAGTTGGTGTGGCAGATTAGATCTTGTAGTTCCATGTATTGTTATGACGAGATTTCAGTGTTTTTGGTCTCAATTAGGAAATTGTAATATCCAGCGCTGTACCGAAGGTTCAGCGTGGAAAAGAGTTTTGGTGTTATTTTGAGGTTTACTGAGAATGAGAGTATAGAAAGGCAAATTCAACTTCAGTTGTATTTTGCTAGATAAATCTGGGTACTTATAAGAAAAGAAAAGGCTATGCTAGTTGAAATCTTCTCCGAGTAAAACCGGAGTCCATTCTGATACGGCTGGGTGCGTGATGGAATGTGGGTACATGGGCAAGGAAAAAGATTTGGGCCGTGCCCTGGAAAAAGATAGAAGAGCTGAGAAAACTAACATATTAAAATACTGTGCCCATCAATAATCTTTCATCTATCAACCCTGAGGGACTATTTGGGTTCTTGGGTCAGGTACCAGGCCAATCAGGTGGTATTCATCCAAAAATGTCCCTAAAATCACGAAAATATTGTTGTAGGTTCCTTATGTTGTCTGTAGACCCTGTGATAAGTTGTATCCGGAGGGGGATAGAATTGGGGGAGTTATTTGGGTTTTAGTGTTGAAGTGAACAGAAAAAATATGTGTAATCACTAAAATGTTTCATTGGTTCTAACACACCCCTTCAAACATATTTGCCAATGCATGAGTGTGTTGGGAAATGTGTTTGCCAATAAAGGAACCAATGTGGTGACTTTCAGTGTGAATAGAAGGTGATGCAGGGAATGTGTGGCAATGGTGCATGTATGCACCCCTTGAAGGTGTGTAGGGCTTGTTGGACCTAAAAGTGTCGTTTCCCCTTCTCTTGAAACCTCTTTGATATGTTCCCTCGAATATATGCTGTTGTGAACTGCGCTTATCTGCAAAAATAAGATTTTCATTCCACCTGCGTCTGGAGGCTTGAAGACTTCCCGGATCCGTCGCATTCCGTATCTGAGTGCTGGAATAGAGTGGCGGATACAATAGGGGAGTGATAGCGCTGTATGCGATGCGTGAGTCGAATGGGAATGTACCGTGATTGGAGTTTCAACGAATATATGCGGTCGTGTCGGTCGTCTGCTTTGTGTGTTCTCATGCAGACTTGACTTCCTATGTATGTGGACCATGTGCATTTTGTTTTCGCGTTTTTGTAGGTAACTTGGTAGGGAAAATATCCTGTAAAACAATATCGGTGTTTCGTCCCCATATCTGCGTGTTTGTGTCACGTGATGCGCATCCCTGTCACGATCCGGATGTTCCGTGTCATCTGCCATCGTCTCGCTTGATGGCGGTGGCAACTCTCTGCTGAAGCTATAGCTGGGATCGCTGCTCAATGGATCCAAGATATCGACGTATGTGGTCTCTGTGTGGATGTGTACTGTGTCCGGCCCTCTCAACATTACGATTGGTTCTGCGGACTCTGTGGATGGTACGATGGTCTGCTTCGATGGCTCCGCCACGATGGTGCCGATTGCGATCGGCTCTCTTAGCGGTATATTCTCGACGGTTTCGATTGCATGTGGCGGTATGGTATCTTGTTCGCTCAGTAATGGGTGGGTCGTCTTGTCATTCTCCCTCAAGTTTTTACTGAGTCTCTTTTCCACCCCTTCTGTGAACCCCGACTTCTCATTCATCGTCATCCCATGCTTTGTTTCTACCAATGCATCGATTTGCGGCCCTTCGTTTTGGACATACTCCACGTCGTTTCGTACATTCGCACTATCTGCATCTGGGTCTTTCACTGCCATACGTGGCCGATCTTCGTCCATTCGTGTCTGCGTGATGGTCCGTGACCTCTCATTCTTGATGTGTGTCGCGTCGCCTTGTGAATCGCGTTTGATTTGCGCCAGTTTCGTTGGGGTTACGGTAAGCTCCGTCATTTGCACGTCATGTTCTGTTTTGGCTGATTCGGTTGGCAGTTTGTGCTCTGTTATCTTGACCAGATTGACTGATAGTTCCTCGTTCACGGTGCGTAATGGTTTGCTTCTTGCTTGTGCCAACTCGACGCTTATTGAATCTTCGTTTCTGTTTGCCTTTGTATGCCTCAATAACAGATCTACGCTGATGACTTGTGCCGACTCGTTTCTTTTGATGTGTGTTGTGTCGGTTTGTGTGATCGCTTGGTCCGCTTCCGTCTTCTTGCTATGTGATTCAATTCCTTTGGTATGTGACTCTTCACCCCTTGTTTGTGTCTGTGTGGCGGCTGACGGCTTCTTGTATTTGTGGTTTGTTGGCAATTCCTTTCTACTCATTTGGATCGATACGACAACTGGTGGCCTCTTTCGGATTGTTGGTTCCATATACTCTGGCAATATACTTGTGCTGGTGACCTGTGTGATGTGTATAACTGGTTCCTTCAACGGTTCGCCATCTGCTGCTCTTGATCTATCGCGGTATATCTTCGGCGGCCTCTTCAATGATTTGACCTCCATACTACACAGCGTCTCCTGTCTTGCCCTCTTCCTCATCCTCTCGCCGTCCAGCATGTTTCCTCCTGCTGCTTGTGTCCCATCCGTCCCTGGTGAAACTGCTTGTATCGTCTCTGCGGCTGTAACCAATGTTGCGGTTTTTGCTGGTGATGGTGATTGTGTCTCTGCTGGATCAGTGTTTGGTGCCCAACTCTGGGCCTCTGCGGTCTCGTTCCGTTCCTTAGACGGGTAAGTCTTCTGCTTTGTTTCGTCTGCTCCTTCACTGATGTTCCTTTCCATCGCCTCCATGAAGTCGTCCTCAATCTCTGTGTCCATGGGTTCCAAAAATGGGTACGTGTTTTCTCTCTCCTTATTCTACTCTCCACTAATTCTTCTCTCCATTTCTTCCAATGAATCTTCCTCGACTTCTTCCTCTTCGTCTTCGACTCCTTCCTCTTTCATCCTCTCTTTTGTACCTTCCCATCTTGATCCTGTACATGCCCTCGATTTGACTGTTGATTTCGAGGCTACAAATCTGTCTGTCATTGAATATGGCAAGGTGCCTTCGTATCCGGGCCTTGGTAGGGTGCCGTCGCCAATTGCACGGTAAGTCCCTCCTCTGTTAACTGGTGTCATTCGTATGCTGACTGTGTCGTTTGTTTCTTCTCTCCTTCTGGTGCTCCATCTCATCTCTGTCTGCTGCTCTGCGCTTCTCTCTTGTTCTCTATGTTCTTCCTGCTCCTCTGACTGTTTACGCTCATGCTCTGTCCATTCCTCCTCCGTTCTCTCTTTCTTTTCCCTGTTGCGTGTGTTCTCTGGCTTGTCTACCGTTGGACTTGTGTATACGGCGGCATAATACGTCTGTGGCTGTGTGGGGGCGACGTTTGGCTGGTATCCTTCTCTTGGTGGTGTGGCTACTGCGGTAAACGAGTACGTGTGTCCTTTCTTTGAATTGTATGCGATTACTGATCCATTTTTCGATAGTGTGACGTGGTCTCATGTGAATGTGAGTTCCGTGTTTCTTTCTGTTAGCCGTTTGACTGATAACACGTTTGTAGCTCGCTCTGGAGTGTAGATGACATTGGTAAGTGTTACGTTCGCATCTGGTATGCCGCTGTGCTGATCTGACAATAGGGTAACTCTCACTGTGCCGATGTAAGTGTTGTTGTCCAGGTAAGTGAACAGTTTGTAATTGCCGCATGTGTGATTCGATGCTGACAGATCTACTAGCCATGTATGCGGCTCAACTTCGACTCCAGGATATTGGTAAGTGTGTTCCATTGGTAGTTGGACTTGGATCGGTAGATAGAGGATATATTTTGCCTTGTATGGTGTGAGGTTGGTAGGAATAAATGAATCCTTGGATGTTCTTGAATGTTGTGTGAATGACCTTGTGTGATAAAACCTGATATGAATGGAAAGAAAAGATAATCTAATCTGCAGGTGCTAGCCAGGACTAGAGACCCTGAGACTTTTAATCTATTAGTTGGTGTGGCAGATTAGATCTTGTAGTTCCATGTATTGTTATGACGAGATTTCGGTGTTTTTGGTCTCAATTAGGAAATTGTAATATCCAGCGCTGTACCGAAGGTTCAGCGCGGAAAAGAGTTTTGGCGTTATTTCAAGGTTTACTGAGAATGAGAGTATAGAAAGGCAAATTCAACTTCAGTTGTATTTTGCTAGATAAATCTAGGTACTTATAAGAAAAGAAAAGGCTATGCTAGTTGAAATCTTCTCCGAGTAAAACCGGAGTCCATTCTGATACGGTCGGGTGCATGATGGAACGTGGGTACATGGGCAAGGAAAAAGATTTGGGCCGTGCCCTGGAAAAAGATAGAAGAGCTGAGAAAACTAACATATTAAAATACTGTGCCCATCAATAATCTTCCATCCATCAACCCTGAGGGACTATTTGGGTTCTTGGGTTAGGTACCAGGCCAATCAGGTGGTATTCATCCAAAAATGTCCCTAAAATCACGAAAATATTGTTGTAGGTTCCTTATGTTGTCTGTAGACCCTGTGATAAGTTGTATCCGGAGGGGGATAGAATTGGGGGAGTTATTTGGGTTTTAGTGTTGAAGTGAACAGAAAAAATATGTGTAATCACTAAAATGTTTCATTGGTTCTAACAAAGCAGTGTTCTTTTGAGTACAAGACTAGTTTGTTATTACCTAGCTATCTGTCTCTTATAGAGAACTCAAGTCTGATGTGTGATCTCCTGTGTAACTACCCTGAGATAGCATCCATATGTGGTTGACCCAATGTAGGTCACCATGTTTCCAATCTATTTCTGTCTGCCCTGTTCATATAGCCCAACTAAATGTGAAAATTCTCCTTTGTGCTTCTTATAGTGCTCTTGACTCCTGTGTCAACATCATGCCCCATTTCTCTACTGGTAAGTGTGCATTATGTTGAGGTGAAAAGAACGACCAGACTGGGGTTGGAACCCAGGGCTATAGCAAATATAGCTATGGTGTTAACCACTACACCATCTAGTCCGCATGGGTAACCTTTCAGGATGACTCATATAATGAAGACCACTTCATGTTGAGTGACAGAGCCCTAGTTAGTTATCAGATTGTCAATACTACTCATAGAGCTCTGTGTTGTCTTAGAAATTCATTAAGACTCATGAGGTATTAATAGTATGTGGGATTAGACAACCCAACACATTACCTGCATATATGCACCCCAGATACATCCCCTTCCACTTTCTAGCCCATGAGTGGTATGCCTCTCTGTCTCTATGTGTCCTGTAACTTATTTCTGTGCCATAGATCCTACTCTGGGTGCCTCTGATGCCTTCTTTTCCCCTGTGTCTCCTTCCCTCAGTAGGTGCCTAGCATATAGGCTATTGTGTTTTGATCCACCACTTCTACATATGTGTGCGGTACATTTGTATATACTTTACCACTTGTGCTAATAGTACTTTTGTTTATTCTGATGCTCCTTTGTTCCCAAATATATTTCCTTAGTCCATTTCCTGCATATATTCACTTCTCTGTGCTTCCAATTCCATGTCTCCTCCTAATTCTTCCCTAATCCCCTATCCTCTC
>QLPI01004350.1:24036-40499 GCA_003314275.1 Chroogomphus rutilus | reverse complement strand
GCATACGGCGCGTACGACGCGTATGATGCGTACGGCGCATACGGCGCGTACGACGCGTATGACGCGTACGGCGCATACGGCGCGTACGACGCGTATGACGCGTACGGCGCATACGGCACGTACGACGCGTACGGCGCATACGGCGCGTACGACACGTACGACGCGTACGGCGCGTATGGGGCGTATGCGCCGTACGCATAACTAAAAAATAGGCTGTCAGTATATTTATTTCTTATACAAAGAGCATGTGCTCACCGTGTACACTGATGTTCTGATTTCCATCGATCTGGTGGATACTGAAAATATATACACACCTATGAAATTAAAACTAAGTGAGAAAAGCCCAAAGTAACGCGTCTGGGTAGTTAATATAAGTATGAAGACTCTTCAATTGTCGAAGACAAGACCGACCAATATAAAAAATATCTTTCCGAAAGAACGTGGGCGATTCCAAATAAAGTTGATCTGAGATAGGTAATTAGGAAATATGGCAGCATCGGCACATGGATTGAAACCTATAGGTTTCGGCCCAAGGTTCTCCGAGGTGCTCAAGTCACCGACAGGGAAAACCTCGCATGTTCGGCAGAGTTTCAGCAATGCCTGGAGTATGAACTGGCAACCTGGGGCTAGAAGAGCCCTATTTTCAGTGAGTTGGGTTTCTAGAGCCCACATGAAACGGTGGTCAGGTTGCGGAATCAAGTTTTCATGATTCCCAGTGAGAATCCGTGCTGGCTACATTGTTTGGACATCAAAATTCAGCGCTAAATGCGCTTATATAACTGAGGTTGGCGCTGAACCTCGGTTATATAAGCGTACCCGCCTGCGGGTACGGGTTTGGGCCGGGTTGGAAATCCTGACCCTGACCCTTACCCGTGCTACCCGTACCCGTTACCCGCGCGGGTTTCCAATACCCGCGCCAATCACTACTCAAGATTACATTGTATGACAAATTCCTGGGTTATGTAATGATTATTACATACAAGGTCAGCCCAGAAGCATGGCTTGCTTACTATTAATATTTCATGACTTGACCAGTCATAAGACTACTAGCTGTGGGAATATTGCTTATTTCTTATCACTAGTGACTACAGGGTAACACATGACTTCCACAGGCTTCCGGGAATTTCCATTCACTACTAATTTCAGCAAAGTCTTGCCTTATTGGGGAGTTACATAATCAGCTTAGAATTAGGATATATAGAGACTAGTTCTGTAGCATAAAAGTAACTTTAATCAATCTTTCTCTCATCTATAATCCACTGGATTATTTAGTGCAGCAAGCACTCTTATATAAGTTGGTCCAAAGACCACTTAGGTACATTGGTCTAAAGACCAGTTGCCACCCTTTCCATCAAAAGGTCCAAAGACCCTTTGGCAAAACAAGAGGTTCAATCCAAAGAGTAAATCTTACCCTTCTACCAAAGTGGAAGGTTCTCAGCTAAAACAGAAAAGGTATGCAAAAACATAGTAAAAGAACTAAACCCAGATTATATAAAACATCAGTGGAAATAATCCTAGGCAAGGGTAGAACTAATAGTTTACACTCATAAACTATTATTCCTACACATAATTGACAAGGTACCTGCCAAGTCTCCCTCTAAACAATTCTTTTTGGACAATAACCTGGACTGGCATTAACTTGCTATCATCTTGTTGGAGAACTTGATTAGGCTTTATTCACACCAAAGTTTTGTCATGCTTCTCGGGTTAAATCATCAATGGTTCCAAAATAATTCCCAGATGACTCCCAGGTATACAGAGTGAAAGCAAATGCCTCAGACTTTGCCACAGGGGCCACTATCTTACAACAATTACTGGAGGATAGAATGTGGCACCCAATCATCTTCTCCAAAAGCCTGAGTCTGGTAGAGAGGAACTATGAGATCTATGACAAGGAAATGCTAGCCATCATCTGGGCCTTAGAGGAATGGTGACACTTTTTGGAAGGAATGCAATTCCAGTTTAAGGTCTGGACAGATCACAAAAGCCTGGAATATTTCCAGACTTCTAGAAAATTAAACTGAAGGCAGGCTCAATTGTCCCTTTTCCTATCCTGCTTTGACTTCACACTCCACTATTAACTGGGGCAGAGTATGGGAAAGGCAATGCACTCTCTAAGAGGTCAGACTATGGATCTGGATCTGGGGACAATGAAAATATGGTCCTCCTCTAACTGGAGTTGTTTACCATCTGGGCTCTGGAAGGGATTACAACAGCTGGAGAGGAGAGGGACATCCTCCAGGATATCTGGACCAGGCTCCAGATCTCCAGCCCAGAAGATCCAGTAGCTAAGGCCATCATAAAACTCCGATAGGGATATGCCAAGCCCATATCCTGCTAAATGGATGGAACAGGATGGTCTCCTCTAATTCCAAGGAAGAATCTATGTCCCTAATGACCCAGACCTCTGGAGGCACATTGTCTCCCAGCACCATGATACATGGATGGCTGGGCATGTAGGCAGATGGAAAACACTGGAACTGGTCTCTCAGAACTATTGGTGGCCTCAGATGTTACAGTATGTGTGTTATAGCTTGTGCCCCCAATAAACCCATTTTAGTCTCCCCAACTGTCTACACTTTTCCAGGAGATTTCTGACCGCCAAACCCAGAACAGGACTCTCAACTGCCCTCCTGCAGTTCTATCACAACAATCCAAAACTTCTGTAATCCTGACCCTCTGTGATTCCATGGCCAAGATTCTGCTCTCCAGATAGGCAACTCGCAAGATCACCACATACCTTGCTCCCTTGTTTTTACGTTTCTATTATCCCCTTGCATTTTCCTCCTCCCCTGGTCTTTTGACTGGACCATAGATAATACAAGGAGTAGCTACATGTATATAACCCCCCAGTTAACTAGACTATTTGCCAGTATGAATATCAACTTAACTTGCATCCTAAGTTCCAATTCAGTTCCAGCACTTTCTCAACTTAGTCCTTTTGCTTTTCTGACTTTCCAAAATTAGGGACAGACAATTGAGGAGGGCGTAACACATAAGTTGAAGCCAAGTCCCTCTGACTTTGAACACCTGAATGACTAGTTGTACCAACTTAATACCACAATCGACCTTTACCCTAAGTCCCTGTTGCTTCCCATCTGCTTCCTGTCCTTTCCATCCCCATCTGTTAGAGATCCCTTATACTGTCAGGCTCTGGGAATGCCAAGGAGTGGCCAAGTCCTGCAGGCTGGGAATAGTGGCATGGCTTCAACGTGCTCGTGCATTGCGCCCTACTTCCCATGCATACCACCCATTTGGGACAGAGGGATACCCGGGAGAGTGCCGAGAGTGTTGGCCTAGGTAAAGGACTTGGGACAGGAGAGGGGAGGACAAGAAGGCGTAAACCTAGTTGATTTCCAGAACGAAGAACCATCTACATACATTGGCTACTTATATAGGCTAATAAGTGAGATGTGGAACAGAGTGGCACAAGGAATGGAGAACAATAAGGTATGAAGAATCATGTGGAGGTATTGTCCACAATGATCAAGAATAGAACAAGGAATGTGGATGATAATAGAACAATGAAGTATGACCGAGAACAAAAGAGTGAGTGAGAATAGAACAATAGAGAGTGGCTGAACATAAAACAATAGGGCCACTGCCGAGTGACAACAAATGGTGAGTGTCCTGAGGGTAAATGGACAAGGGGAAGGACAGGGAATAAAAGAATGATAAAGAATAGGAGGGTGGGATAGAGATAATGAACTAAATGATGAACCAAATGTACTGAGCCGAGGCCACACACTGGTGAGGGATGATATGGGTAAGGGTTGGTTGGTTGGTACTGCCGAGTAAATCAGAGCATGGTATTGTGGGCTTTACATATACCCTATTTACTGCAGAAAAAACCAATAAAAAAGCATTAAAATACTAAAGTACAAAAACATGACTGACTACTTCTTGTACCACTAGTATTGTAATTAATTAGCTTTGGAACGCTAATTCAATTTGTCTCTTGTGTCCAAATATTCCTAATAGTATTTTCTTAACCTTCCTGGTGCTTCACAAAGCTCTGTCAGGCTCCGGACATACTGACAGGCCTCGGGAAAGCCGAAGGGGTCGGACGGGTAAAGGCCAAGTCCTGCAGGCTAGAAGTAGTGGCATGGCTTCAACGTACTCGTGCGTTGCGCCCTACTTCCCATGCGTGCCACCGATTTGGGATAGAGGGATACCCGGGAGAGTGCCGAGAGTGTCAGCCCAGGTAAAGGACTTGGGACAGGAGGAGGGAGGACAAGAAGGCATAAACCTAGTTGATTTCCAGAACGAAGAACCATCTACATACATTGGCTACTTATATAGGCTAATAAGTGAGATGTGGAACAGAGTGGCACAAGGAATGGAGAACAATAAGGTATGAAGAATCATGTGGAGGTATTGTCCACAATGATCAAGAATAGAACAAGGAATGTGGACAACAATAGAACAATGAAGTATGGCCGCAGACAAAAGAGTGAGTGAGAATAGAACAATGGGAGTGGCCAAACATAAAACAATAGAGAGTGGCTGAACATAAAATAATAGTGCCACTGCCGAGTGACAACGAGTAGTGAGTGTCCCAAGGGTAAATGGGCAAGGGGAAAGACAGAGAATAAAGGAATAATAAAGAATAGGAGGGTTGGATAGGGATAATGAACCAAATGATGAACTGAATGTACCGAGCCGAGGCCACACACTGGTGAGGGATGATATAGGTAAGGTTGGTTGGTACTGCCGAGTAATTCAGAGCATGGTATTGTGGGCTTTACAAGCTCCCCAATACTCCCATTACATTTAATACTATTTACTTTGTTCACCACCGAAGGTTTGGCCCCATTTTCAAACTCTGCTGGCCAGTTAATCAGACTACACCAGGATTCAAGTCCAGAGCCAAGTTACCAGATTCTCCATAGAAATACACTAAATATTAACCTGAGACACCCCTGTCTCATACAAATATTATAGTGAGACACTATATTGTCCCTGAAGGGTCTTTGCCCTTAATCACATGCCTAAATCTGGTCTAAATTGCCTTTTTTATTGCTAAATAAGGGAAATAGTTAGAAATAGATTCAGGAACTTCTACAAGCTTCCAGCACCTTCCATCACTTTCTGTAAAGTGCCACCAGGTTCTGGAAGGCTTTCCTTATTAGTTATATTAGTCAGGAGATAGTTAGCTTACTAATCAGCCTGTAAATTAATATAAAAGGAGGCCTTCTTGCCCCCTTTTGAAGCAATCAATTCATCTTATCTCCTTACACTTGCCAGTGTGACATTGTGACTCAGTACTCTTAGTCAACTGTTGATAGTCCAGCTCCTAGGTTTACATAATAGTAATACTGTTGATTGTCCAGTATTATTGTTATTTCTCATATATTGATACTGTTAATTGTCTGGTATCAGTATTAGATTCAGCATAAGTAGTTGATTGTCCTGCTTAGTAAAACTGATTCTACAGAGTGAGATTGTTCTGTTGATTGTCCAGTTCAATTGCATCTCTACCTCTGAGGGTTTCTAATCAGTTTCTGATTAAAGACTATTTTGTCTCTTGAGATTACTTCACTGTAATTTCTGTCTCGGCCTCACCCTCATTTTAGAGTGCATTGACTGGGTTATCTGTTCAGTCCACTTACTTCCTCTTTCCTCTAAGTGCATTCCCTTTTATTGGAATATCTCTAGAATCCTTAGTGTCCTGAACCTACAGACTTTGATAGTCTCATTCATTGCTGCTAACAAATGCATCGCCTTCTTGTCGTATCAGCTTACTAGAGTTATTACACAGATTGTGACCAAGGTATAAATATTAAATTATTTCTGGAGTTGCACTGCAGCAGGGTTTGAAACTCTTCTTTGTCTCGCTTCACTTCATACAGTGCTTGACTGAAGTGTTATATCTTTAACACCAAGGTCTTGTCCAGGTTCCAAAACACAATCCCCTCTTCAAATATTTGCTAAACCTTTTTAGAGTGCACAAGATGTCAAAATGTTGGCCAAATGCATGCTCTCAGAGAGAGACAGAATGTTTTGGAGAGATGAGTGGAATGATTCAACCTCACTACGTGCAAGAGTTTCCACTTGCTCTGTGAGTTGAGCTTGAGTGGGTTTTTACAGAATGACTTGTTTTTTGTTCGCCTCACCTGTATTGTGGTATTTGTCCAAAGGGATCCATCCCAAGCACATTTCATGGAGGACGTCCCAGTGGATGTGAACAGAGAGTGGGCCTGAGTCTCAGGTGGCTCAGGTAAGGTTTTAATAGAGTTGAGTGGAGAGGAGGATGGAAGAGGAGATCCACCATG
This sequence comes from Chroogomphus rutilus, assembly GCA_003314275.1. Classification (NCBI taxonomy): domain Eukaryota; kingdom Fungi; phylum Basidiomycota; class Agaricomycetes; order Boletales; family Gomphidiaceae; genus Chroogomphus; species Chroogomphus rutilus. The sequence continues at coordinate 34,224 of QLPI01004350.1, read as the reverse complement.
GGAGGAAGCTTCCATATCACTAGAGGAGTGATTAGGATCAGAAGAGGGAGGTCTGGCCAATGCCAGGAGTTAATGGGATATTTAAGGCTATTAACTCTGGCTTGATGCAGCAAGACGACACAAATTCTCTTGCCAAAGGTCGATGCACTCTATAAGGAGGTTCTGAGAGTCAGGGAGGAGTAAGAGATTAGAGAGGAGTTGGTCACAAGAGGGAATGGGAGGAGCAACCATCTTGATTTCTTTGAGTTTGTCTGCCGGCACATAACTAGGGATTGGCTCTTGAGTGGTCTCTCCGTCCCATCCATGGGCAGCTGAAAAAATATAACATGTCTTCATTTTTAAGCTTTCCCAAAAACAAGAAGCTAAGTCTGCATGAAGGACAACATATTGAGAGAGAGGAGGTTGCAGTGGTTTGAAGTCGGTGGCGCAAGGCTGGTAATAGTCAAAGTTGGAGGAATGTTGGAATGGGACAGCCATGGCATAGACTGGTCCCTGGATGGTGTGTACACCATGTTTGATAAGGTAAAAATCAAGGTGAGTGATGGATGGATAAAGAGCCATGAGTGGAGAGGGAGCAGGCAAGATTGTTCCAAGCAAACACATGATTTTTAAGATTTTTTGCTGATAACATACATAGGTTTCTAAGGGAGTGAGACAAGGGAAGAGAGCAGCCAAGCAAGATAGAATCGAGGGTGTCGCCAGCCCTGTCTCAAATGTGAGTGTTCAATTGTTTGCATCCATCCCAGGTGTTAAGTAGATCCGGCGCGTTCTTCAACTGGCGACGGGTCAGCCATTTGTCGGACGTGGAGTCATATCCTGTAAAACACACCAGGAACTCCTGGATATGGCGGCCATTACGTGCTTTCCTCCAGCAATTGCATAGTATCTGGTCAACCTCAAATTTGGGGAGGGCATTGAAGTCCGTGTGGTCGAGCAATCTTTTTGGGTGCTTGCCAAAAGCTGCATTGGGAATGTGGTATGGTTCCATGTGGGCCACATTTAGAACAGGGTAGATGCCATAGGATTGAGGCATCCTAAGTTGATAAATAGTAGGACTAAATTTCTGTGATATTTCAAAAAGACCATCATACTGTATTTGAAGTTTCTTTCCCAATCCCTTCTGAGATTTTAATAATTGTAAAGAATGTGGATTTATTAATACTTTATCTCCCACTTCAAATTCAAAAATAATTCTTCCTTTATTATATATTTTTTGCTAAGCAACTTGGGCAAATTGTAAGGACTTTTGGGCCTGATTTCTATAAGTCTGGAATTCTTCTGTGAATTCTGAAGCCTTGTCACTCTCAGAAATGTGTTGAGAATTCTCCAAGTGATTAAAATGTTCTGTACTCATATCTGGTCTGGTCACACTGTCTTTGGATTGATGTAAAAATCCATTGGGAGACAGAGGATGAAATCTATAGAGTAGAAATGAAGGTGGGGATGTTGTGGATGAATGTGGAGTATTGTTATATAAAAAAGCCAGGGGGTGTAATAGATTGGACCAATTATTACAAGCTGGATTGACATATGACCTTATTGCTATCTCCAAGATCTGGTTCATAATGTCTGTCTGTCCATCTGCTTGAGAATGATAGGCAGTGGTAAGACTATGTTGAATATTCATCTGCTTGCACAATTCTTTCCAAAAACTACTTGTCCACTGGGAATCCCTGTCAGAAATGACCTGCCTAGGAAGTCCATAATGTGTGACAATATTCTTGAAGAATAACTGTGCAGTTCCTTCTTCATCTACAGTGCTATTGGTGGGAATGAAGCTTGCATACTTGGTAAGCTTATCCACAATCACTAGGATGGTATCATAATCATTACTCTAGGGAAGTTCAGTTATGAAATCCATTGTCACTGTTTCAAAAGGCCTGCCTGGGATAGGCAAAGGCTGTAGCAAACCAATGGGAGCATGCTTCCTAGGTTTTGCTTTTTGACAAATGTCACATCTCACAACAAATTTCTTGACATCTCTACTCATTTTGGGCCAATAATAAGTAGAAGCTAATTTGTTATAAGTTCTATGGTATCCACAGTGAGCACCCTCAATGATTTCATTCATGAACTTCACTGAGTAATTTGGCTTGTTCACTGGAGGGAACACATAACCTGTGATTGCCATTCCAATCTTCAAAGTAGAGGAGGCCATTGTCATCCTCAAAGAATAAAGGTTACTTGGGTGTAATCCAGTTGGATTCCTGCCTCAATTCTTTTATGACTCTACTGAAGTATGGGTCTTTTGAATAAGCTTTGGCAAACCCTTGGGTTTCTTCTGGAGAAAGACTGTTGACTAGATTGTAATTCTTGGCAGTGATGAATGGCATAGTCAAGGAATCCATTAGGTCTGAATCAGTTTCAACAGAAGTTGAATAGGTTTCTGGCAATACTCTCATGTTCTCTTCTTCATAATCAGCCATTAACTGTAAAGTTTTGGCTTGAGAAATCTCAGAGTAAAATTCCATCAAGGAATCCTGTTCAGAATCTATGATGGTAGGTATGGAGTTATCTGACAGTGGTCCGTCCTGGAAAGGTATGTTATGCCTAAGCCTGGAGATTAGATCCACATTGGAATGAACTCTTCCCACTCTATGGACAATTTTTAAATCAGGGTAGGCTGAAAAGACAGTTCCCCAAGTTAATAACCTCCGATTAACATTCTGGAAGGTTTTACTCCAAATAAGGGCAGTATGATCAGTGATGGCAATAATCTTCTCCCCTTCAATGTAAGGTTGAAATTTTATCAAGCCATCCCTTAATGCAAGGGTCTCCCTCTCAGTAGGAGAGTAATTAAACTCAGCTGGTTTGAAGGTTTGAGACCAATAAGCAATTACTCTTTCTACTAGAACCATAGTATTCTCAAAATCTTTATCCCATTCTCCTGGAGTAGGAATTGCTTCATCCTTAGAGACTGAAATAACCATTTGAGGAATAGGGTTTCCACTCTCAAAAGCAGCCTTAAGCTTATCATAAGCTTTGGTACCCTTGAGGTCTCAGATTTTGATAGGTTGTATTTGCTGTAATATGGCAGCAATGCCAACATCACAAGCATCTGAATACACTCCATATCCAAGTCCAGGGATAGCATAGGCTCTGACTGGTGCACTGACTAGTGCAATTTCAGCCAATTCAATTGCTTCTTTTTGTGAACTTCCCCACTCCCAGGTTGTATTCTTTTTCAACAAGTCAAATAAGGGAGCTACAATCCAGGCATAAAATGGTATATATGATGAGAAGTATACCATCATTCCTAGGAATGTTTGTAGTTCATGAACATTTTTAGGCTCAGATAAGTTGAGTATAGCATCAACCTTTTCCTTGTGTGTGGATAGACCAAGTCTAGACACTTTTTGTCCTAACAGTAAAAGAGACTGACAGGCCAGATATCATTTTGATGGTGCCAAAGTGATTCCTGACTGTTCAATGGCATTAAACACTTTATCTAAGTGGTTCAAGTGTTCTTTGAATGTCTTGGAATATATGACTATGTCATCAATGTAGACTAGAGCAAAGATCCACAGGAATGGAGCTAACACTCCTTGCATGACTCTTTGGAATATAGCAGGACCATTTCTGTAGCCAAAAGGCATACATCTGAATTGATATAGTCCTCTATGAGTGCTGAAGGCAGTTTTTTCCTTGGCATCATCTGACATGATGAGCTGAGTAAATCCAGCCAATACATCCAAGGTAGAAAGCCAATGTGACCCTGTAAGAGCCTGCAAAATGGCATCTTGTCTGGGAAGAGGGAATTCATCAGGCACAACAACCTCATTGAGTTTCCTGTAATCTATGCACATTCTAGGTTTTCCATTATGATAAGCTATAAGTGCAGGGAAACCCCATGGGCTTTTGGATGGTTCAATGACTCCAATACTGAGCCAAGTATCCATTTGCTTGTCAATGATGTCTCTCTTGGCAGGGGAAGCATTATAAGGTGGAAGTGAAATTTCCTTAGTTCCAGGTCTCAAGTTAATTTCAACCTTTGCATTATAATTCCCAAGTCTGCCATCTAGACCAAATGCTTTTTTATGAGAAAGAACAACCTCCCGGAGTGCCTTTCTATTAGATTCACTGATCTCAGGGGAGAAATCAAGTTCTTCTAATAGCTTGGACTTAGGAATATCTTCCTCGGAGAGTTCTTGAGCTTTGGGACCCCCTTGAACTGTTTCTCCCTCACTTTCCGAAGCAACTGATGCAGGTGTATTGCTAGCCTCCACATTTTGTTGAGCAAGTGCTCGAATAAGAGTAGAATATGCATTGCATGAGTCAAGTTGCTCCTTGCCCATTTTATCAGGTCTATCAAGCCAATTAGAAGGATTTCTAGCATGGCCCAATAACTGTCCCTGATGGATAGTAATAGGTTGTTTGGAAAAGTTACACACATGAAGCCTTAGATTATCATGAGACACCAAGGAGTTGGTAATCCTATAGGAATCTTCTGGACCTCTGTTAGAGTGGAGTATATTCTAAATAAATACTTCATTACTGTTTCCAGGAAAATAGATGGACACTGGAATGAGAGAGGCACATTCAGGTGGAATCATCACTGGGTGAAGAGCTCTTATGCTAGGATTAGCAATTCTAGCTCTCTGCTTCTTTCTAGACTTCTTGAGACATCTATGTGCTTTAAACTTAGAGGTCAAAGAAGCTAGTTCAGGAAGCACCCTGACTTTGAACGCCTGTCCATTATCATCCTGCAAAGGAGTGCTAACTGAGTTTTCAATTCTGGTTTTCTACCAGAGTTCCCAAACATTAGATATTGATCAGGTCCTTCTCTGATGAGAGAAATCGAGTATTGATCTGCAAAGTCATTCCCTAAGATGATTGGTGTGGTCATGCCTTTAATAACATAGGCTTCAATCTCAATATGGACTGGGCCTGAGTCTGTGTCAAAGTATAAGGGCATAGTGACATATCCCGCAACTTTTGAAGTGCCAGTTACTTGTACCAAGTTAATCTTCTGGCAAGTCTTAATCCTAGGAGGATTATCCATAGCACTAAGTGCTTTTTGAGAGATCAAGGAGATATCTGATCCAGAATCCACTACAAGAGTTTGTGGATTCTTTCCATATTCTCCTATCCAAACATTGGCAGTTGTTGCAGAAGATCTAAAGAATGCATAACCCGCAGGCCTGGACATAAGTCTCTTGAGTTTAATCAAGGAGTTAGATGCCCAACTAGTGAGTTTAGAAGATGTTAAGAAGGTAGCAACATGTTTGGAGTCATGCATCAATCTTCTCTTTTCTTGGCGAGTTTTGGGTTTAAACTCTGCCAGAGCAGGATTAGATGATATTTGACCATCTGAGTTCTTGGATCCCCCCAGTCTAGACATGCTTTCTAGAAGACTCATGGCTGGTTTGGAAAACTGACAATGTGCTTCAGGGGACTGAACAGGTTCTGGAGAATCTTCCTGAGCATGTTCAGATTCTTCTTCAGTTGAAGTCACAGAGCTAACATGAGCCGGTTCCAGGTATAAATCCTCATCAGATTCATGAAGAGCTTCATAATACATATCTTCATAAGAAACATCTGCATTAGCTTCTTCAATTGAAGGAGCAGCAAAACAAGAGTGGGCAGGATGAGCTCCTGACTTAGCATGTTTGCACTCATTGTCCCAGTGCTTACTGCTTCCACAATGTCTGCAGGGTCTAGCTCCTTTAGACTCAGGAGTAGGTCTTTTAGACACATTGGAGTCATCCTTAGGGAACTTAGGAGAACCAAGCTTGGATGACCATCCAACCAGATAAGATCTAGGGTCTCTAAAAGATCCTTTAGATTCAAATCTAGATTTGGACTGCAAGGCATTTTCTAAATTCCTAAGACATCTCTCCATGTTATCACCAGAAGTGAAAGGAGGATGAGACAAAGACTCCTCAGGTATTTGATAGCAGATTGGAATTCAACAGCATCAGAACAACTATCTCCATTCATGACTTCCATAATAAGTTCTGAATCAGACAGTTTACTGACCAGTCTCAGCAACTCTGCCTTCTAACATAATACTCACTAGGAGATTCATTAGAATGACCAGACTCTCTGAAAGTGGCATGATTTGCTCTTGCTTTCTGTCTATCCAACCAGGCTCTATTCATGTAATAAGCCCCAATTACATTTCTAATTGATTTCCAATCTTGAGAGGCTTCCTCATGATAAGACAATGGCAAATAGAAGAACCATCTCTCAGCTCCCTTCCTAAGTCTCAATGGGATAATTTCACCCAATTGTTCAAAGACTGTGGCAGAGTGTTGAGCTCAGTGATTCACTTTGAGAATCCATTGTGCTAATGTATCAGGATTGCAATCCCATTCAGGGACAAGATCAGGACACAATTTGTTGTCAAAGTAAGCTTCAAGCTTGCTTGAATTGACATTATGATCAATTGCCACTTTCCTGCTTTTATGACCATCCCCCCTGTCTGGAGTATGGTCACCAACATTTCCACTACCACCATCTGGAGGACCAGAATCAGGAGGACCTGAACCTCTAGGTCTACCAGGTAGATTACTTCTTCTCTCAGGAGGGAAATTGGAAGGTCTAGGTTGGTGAGGAGTGGGTGATGGATTTGTAGTATCATCATCATCATCAGGGGGATCACCCCCAGGAGGTGGGGCCCCTCCAGAAACTCCATAAGTCCTGTCAGGAACTTCCACAGTTTCAGGGATGCTGAAGATGGTTTTCCTTCTAGCATGACCAGGTGCTTGGAACAATTCTTCCAAACCACCAGACCCAGTAAGCTTAGTGGGATTCTGATTGTAAGGGGAATTAGAAACCAATGAAGGTCTAGGTCCACGATTGTAGACTGTAGATTGTCTTCTTTTAACCTGATCATGAGAGAGATAGGATAATTATATTCCAAGTCACTCTTAGGAAGTTTGGAAACCTCCTTAGAAGTGTAAGTGGAAACTGGTTCTGGAGCCTCCTTCATAATTGTAGACAATTGTGAAGGTGAATCATGCTCTGAAGCATGAGACTCAGAAAGAGTTTGAACTTTGGCTTCCATAAAGCACAAGTCTGCAGCCAACTTTCTTTCTAAGATCCTATAGGCAGCAATGTAGCGCATACGAAAAACTTCAGGGTCAGACGTCATTTCTGATGGATCTGGGAAAGCTATTGAAGATAAATCTTCTTTAGCAGGTTTCCATATTCCTTTGGCTTTAGCAACTACATCCCAATTGAATGCTAGGAAGTTTTCTACATCCTCTCGCAAAGTGACACAAATGACTTCTAGGTCTTTAGCTCTCCACAAAGAGTCTGTAGACCACTCTAAATGCAAATATGGAATAGCAGGAGGTTCAAGGCACATCTGTTGCAGCATTTCTTTACGGTCTACAGCAAGATGGGATAATGCATCTTGCAATATCTGATACTTGTATGGCTCAATGTAATAGCCAATTTCACTGCTATCAGCAACTCACCCTGGCACAGCAAGTAATACTAAGTCAAGTATAGCCAATTCTTCCTTGAAGTGACCATCTGCAAAGCAAGAAAATGATCTAAATACTGGCACATTTGTACGATCAAGATATGTCTCTGCAATGCTAACCAGTGCATCTCTTCTTAGAGAAAGTGAGCTATTAGCTTTAACTTCTTTCTGTCTACCCGCAGTTTTGAAGTCTTTAGGGGACTTCTGTGAGACAAGATAGACATTCTGAAGAGGTCCTATTACTAGGGGCTCATCAAAAGTTGATTGAATAGGCAGCTCTGAGACTGAATCAGTCTCATGTACAAGTGAAGCCTCTATCCTACTATTTTCAACATACAAGGGCAACAATGCAACAAAGTCTCCTGTTAGGTAATTAGAAATATTAGCAGGGGTAGTAGGCATACTGGTAGCACGTGGCTCCTGGTAAACACTAGTCGACAACATTGATTTGTATTTGCCAAGTGGATCTGGATTACAAGGACGATAAAATTTCAAATCGAAGTATTGAATGAGTAGGTGTGGGTTGAGGTATGAGGTAAGAAGGAGGAGATAGAGGAGAGTTGAGACAAGAGTAAGGATAATACCCTTCCTTTGTAAGTTCTTCAGAAGAAGAAGTTTGTAAGGAGGAGGATACTAGGTTAAGAAGAGATTTGGTAATAGATGGAGTGGTTAACTCAGCAATTGTAAAAAAAGATTCTACACTCTAAACACTACTAAGTGATTCCCAGAGCATCCACCAATGTTTTGAAACCTGGACAAGACTTTAGTGTTAAAGATATAACACTTCAGTCAAGCACTATGTGAAGTGAAGTGAGACAAAGAAGAGTTTCAAACCCTGCTGTAGCATAACTCCAGAAATAATTTAATATTTGTACTTTGGTCACAAACTGTGCAATAACTCTAGCAAGCTAATATGACGAGTAAGTACCCTTACCCTGTGAAAATTTACCCATTTGGCAGGTAAATCTTGTAAATTAGCTTAGACCGGGACTTTGGCTAAGCGCCCGTTGGCACCTCCGCTACACTTCGGTGCTTGGGTCAGATCCCACCTGCCGGTCCCCCCTAGAATAGACCTTTTTCTCAAGGCAACTTAGCTACAAGGTGCAAACACCTACTCGCCTCATAGAATAAATAGAATAAATTGTAAATAATATATATATACATTAATTGCTCTTAAAACAGCATTGGGGGACACCATATAACTGATTTGGCTCCCAAATAAGGAGTATACACATCCCCAGCAAGAGGTGTGAGGAGAAAAAATTATGAATTTGGGCCTGCACACCTTGTTCAGACACCTAGTAGAGCATGCATGAGATTTCCCATCGAGCGGGGGCCTGTGAGCGTGAAATTTACAGGTAAGTTGCTGGTAAGTGGAGGTAAGTGTAGTGGTAAGTAGATTTATACCAAATTTACCAGTAAATTTATGGGTTCAAAAAAAATTGGATAATTTACCAATAAATTTACCAGCTGAGAAAAAAAAAAAACCTGCTGCCAACTGCCAATAGGACTGCACAAACAGTGCTGTCAATAGACCATTTTTATTTTATTTTCTCTTTACTATGTAGATATCTCATTATCCCTAAGTCTGACTGCACCTGCCGGCAGGTTCCGAGACTTGTTCCTCATGTTCCTCACAGTGGGATATGCGACTTGGGCGATACAAGCACACGCCCATACAAGTATGAATCCCACACACACAGTGTACTGTGGGGCCTGGGCAAGAGGCTGCTGATCGAGTGGAGGAGTCTCAATGTGGCGTGCACCGAAAAGCATGCTGTTGACAAATGCATTGAAAAGCACGACAGACTTGCTGTGCTGGGACACATTTACGTTAAGTTGAATTGCAGGTATGTGGTCCATTTATACATATCTCACTATCATTTGCCATGAAGTTTACCAAAACACTGTTCCCTCAGATATCCTTATCCCAGACAGCCACTAATATGTGCAAGTGTGCAAGTCACAATCTCATCTACCTCGGATGATGGCATGACCCACACAGCCCCTGTATGAGGCTTCCCAGGCCCATTCGGAACCCATCACTGAGCCCAATGGTACTGCTGGCACACCTTGCCATGACAAATTGGTGGAACTGGAGAACTTCACCGATGGGTTTCAGAACCATACATGTATGTCGGGTCATAATAATAATAAGGATGAGAATGTTGTGAAGGCCGGGCGGTGGATGTCAGGTCATTCGATGTGGGAGCAGCCAGTTCACGGTTGTACGCTCATCTATTTATTTTTTAATATTATGTCCATCAAAATATATAGTGACATATATCTTCTCACCTTTGTCTATCGTCTCTCAGAACAGAATAAGCCTCGTTCACACCCTGAAACTTCTCTTTTGTATGCATCGGCTAGAGCCTAACTCGGAGAGACAGGAGAACATCTGATGAGAAAAGTGGCTCAGATCCCTGAGTAGATGGATTTGGACAAAAGCCATGGCAATGCATCATGCTGCTGCTGTCATTGAACATCCAGATAGTGGACAAGATGTGTCGAAACTTGTCAAGGCAGGTGCGAAGGTGGCAGGTGCAGGTGCGAGTAGGGGGTGTGGTGCAGGTGCATAGGGTGCGGTGCTGGTGCCGGTGTGAGGGCTGGTACAAGTACAAGGGTAGTGCAGGTGGCAGGTGCAGGTGTGTGTTAGGGGTGTGGGTGGCGGGTACAGGTGCATGTAGGGGTGCGGGTGCAGGTGTGGGTGTGAGGGGCTGGTATGAGGGCAGCAGGTGCAGGTGCACGTAGGGTGG
>QLPI01004350.1:0-23659 GCA_003314275.1 Chroogomphus rutilus | reverse complement strand
GCAGGTGCATAGGAGTACGGGGGCAGGTGTGGATGCAAGGGTGGGTTAGGGTGCAGTGTGAGGGCGGGGGGTGCAAGGGCATGTGTGGGTGTGAGGGCTGGTATGAGAGTGGTACAAGGGTGGTACAAGGGTGGTACAAGGGCAGCATACAGGGTGCAGGTACAGGTGCAGGTGCATGTGCAGGTGTGGGTGCAGGTGTGGGTGTGGGTGCAGGTGCAGGTATGAGTGTGGGTACGGGTGCAGGTTGCAGGTGCAGGTTGCAGGTGCAGGTGCAGGTGCAGGTGCAGGTGCAGGTGCAGGAGCAGGAGCAAGGGTGGGGGCACAAGGTGTCCAAACCCATATGTGAGATGTATAAACATGTCTAATGTCACATTCAGGGTATGTGGGTAGGTATGGGGTATGTACACTATATAGTTTCATGTTGTAATTAGCCTAGCTAACTATTGCACTGGCCTTCTTCTTTTGTGGCTTGGCAGTCTGGGATTGGATTCATGCCTTGTGCATTGCCTCCAGCAGGGCAGTGGGGCCTCCAGTGTCTGCAACTGGCCACTTGCGCAGGAACTCAGCCTCATCTCCCTTGCACCTGGTGAGTTAACATCTTATTTAGTTGCCTTATGTGAGAAAGGAAAAATATTTGCTTACACATCCATAAATTCCATGGCAATCAATTTGCAATTTCTATATTTCACACCAAAGTGTTCTCTGTTTTTACCAGTATACCAGGCTGGATCCCAATCCTTAAGAAGGATAGAATGGCCATGGGAGAGATCAGCTTTTTCCCAGTCAGACACCACCTGTTTCCAGCACATGTTCATGGGACCCACTCATGGCAGTGGTGGTATACAAATTCCTCGTGGGATCATGCCAGGTTGGGAGGTGGGTGTAATAGTTGAAGGCTCTATGGCATTGGCAGCTGGTCCAGTAGTAACAGGTGGGTTATGTTCTCCATGCCGGCATGGTGAAGGTCCAGTTTGAGACACAAGATGACATGTATCAACAATTCTTGATACCATAGCCTCAAGTTGTGTGCTGACAATTATCTGCACTTCTTGCTTGGTTGCAGGTCGGTCCTCTGATTGCTCACCAAGGAAAGATCTACCAGCCTCTTTAGGGATAGGGCAGAGGCATCACCATGGCCTTCTTCATAGTAGTAAAGTTCATCTAAGAGATACATTATGAGTGTATCTCGCTGAAAAACAAATAAGAACATATTTCTAGCTAAAGGAAAAAAGGTGAAAAAAACACATGTTCTCCTTCAGCCCATCCACCCCACCAGTGAATGGTAGCTAAGCTCTAATGCTTTCCAATTGGGGCATACATGAAATGGTATTGAGCCCTACCTCGACGAAAGCAGTGTGTGGTTAAATGGCTTGTCCCAAGCTTGATACCTGCACCAGTAACAAACTCATCCAGCCATTTTTGGATGGTATCATGTGAGATAGGTACACCAGGCTGAACCAGCCCCCATGCATTTAAAGAAGGGAAAATATAGTCTATACCTTGAAGGTCACGACCATATACAAATGCACAAAGGAATACCAGCCACTCTCACAAGTGGAACTCCATATCGACGGTAGGCATTTCACATTGTGGATGTATCTCATAGTGATGACCCTGCAAATCAGCTTCTTTACTTAGCTTGTTTTGCCAGCCTTTCCGGTTCTCCAAAGTGATGAGGAGGTGTCGGAATTTATACCTATCATCTGTGCAGGCATCCTCAAGAACATGTCTGCATTGGAGCTTGGCAAGCTCAAAATTCCTGAAATGCATGTAGATTAGTATCAATTAAAAGATTAAAAATCAGCTTACTGTGAAGTTTAAGGCTAGAGGGCAGTATCATTCTGAACATTCATATCTTTTCCTTTTGTTCATCTTTTCTAATGTCTAAACTGCGGCTATATTTCAGCGTGGGAATTTATGGTCAGGACATATATAGTTTATATTTCACTTTCTGACACTTCAGTCTTTATTGCAAAAGACTGAAGTGAGTATGTTTAGTTTTAGACACACCTTATACAGGCTTACCTTTTTCACTTAGCCATAACTGTTTAGGTAGATCTCATACAATGTATTGAGTCTTTATTGCAAAAGACTGAACCATAACTGTTTAGATTTTAACAGGTTATGGGCCCCGGCCAGAATTAAAAGAACAACACACCTGAACCTTGACCTTCAACTGAAGACAAACCTGCTGAAAGAATATGTCTGACACTTTCAAAGTGCTTAGATATGAGGGGTTAGAGAGACTCGACGAGACCGGTTCCAATTGGAACTTTTGGAAGACAAGGATAGTGCCTTACCTAAAAGGTGCAAGGCTATGGGGGCACATATCTGGGGCAATAGTCAAGCCACCAGATATCGATACAAAAGATCTAGCTAAATGGGAAGAGACAGATGCTCAAGCCCTATCCATCATATTGATGAACATTGTGCCAAACGTCCAGGCAGGACTAGACTGTTCTACCTCCAAAGCAGCATGGGATGGATTGTTAAACCGATATGCACAGGCAGATCCAATCGCTCAAAATCTCGCATACACACGCCTACTATCGAAATGTTATCAAGAAGGTGGAACAGAAACCGTACCAGCACACTTAGCAGAATTATAAAAACTAAGAGAGGCCTGTGGGGGATTAGGTCTGACTATAGCCGATGCGCAATTTGCGGGAATTATCAACTTATCTATGCCTTCTCCATCTTGGGATCCTGTGATGGGAACGCTGGGGGGAGTCCTCGATCCTGTCATTATAATCTCTCGTCTCAACACAGAGTGGAGTAGAAGAGGAGGACTGACAAGCGATAAGAAAAACTCAAACGTAGTTTTTCAAGCTGGAACAAAACCCTCCAGCAAATGCGACAACTGTGGAAAAACAGGACACATTAAGCCAAGGTGCTGGGCTAAAGGAGGGGGTCAAGAAGGTCAATATCCCAAGTGGTTTAAAGGGAAAAGAGACTCAAACTCTTCTAATGTAGTCAAAACCTTGACCGACTCTGCAATAGTATGGACATGTGGTTCTGGAAGTCGTCCGGACATCTGGATTGCAGACTCGGCAGCCACTGTGCACGTATCTCCTAATCGAGCAGACTTTACCACTTACCAGAAATATAAGACAAATCAAACCATTAAGGCCTTCGGGAACAATCAGGTTAAAGGTATAGGCGAGGGAGATATAGAAGCAAAAGTCAGTTATGGAGGAAAAACAACCAAGATCAGATTGACTCACATCATGCACATTCCCAAAGCAGATGGGAAGATTCTCTCGCTCAAAGTCTTGGACCAAAAAGGGTTTGAAAGCCGTATCTCAGGAGGTCACATCAAAATCCTGAGAGGACAAGTCACCTATGCAGAGGGATTACTTGGTGGAGAATTATATGAAGTCAACATGAAAATTGCACCTTCCCAAGAAAGCATAATGGCGGCGGTGAAAAGAGACTCGGGTACAGACCTGTCAACCTGGCACAGACGGCTCAGACACCTTGGAGAAAGTATACTGAAGAGCATGATCAACTCCAAGGCTGTAAAAGGAATGGAAATAACAGACGTACATTTGAAAGGTACCTGCAAAGATTGTGTCTTCGGGAAGATGGATGAAAAGACTTTCGAGCGTAGAGAAGAAAGAGATACTCGAATATTTGGCACCTTACACAGCGATTTAGTGGGACCGATGACTCCAGAAGCAAGGTGGACGCATGCCAGATATTGCCTCATCATCAGTGATGACTGTTCAGGATTTGGTTTTGCCTTTCAATTAAAGCACAAAGATGAAGCAACCAACACGATCATAAATCTTGATAGAGCGATAGAGAACAAGTTTCAATCCAGAGTGCACACCTTGAAGATGGATAATGGAGGCGAATTCATCAATAGTGAGCTTCAGAAACATTGCCAAGATAGAGGTATCACAATAATCACCTCAGTTCCCTCTAATCCAGAGTCGAATGGGCAAGCCAAAAGAAGAAACAGAGTGGTCATCGAAGGGGCACGAACAATGTTGAGGGACTCAGAGGGTGGAAAAGATATGTGGGGAGAAGCAATTTTGACACGTCTATGTAAGGAACAGGTGTCCTACAAGAATCCTCCCAGGCAATAGTACACCTTATGAGAAGGTTTACGGACACACACCTTCCATAGGTCATCTCAGGGTTTTCGGCTCAAAATGTTTTGTAAAGATACCTGATGAAACTCGGTCAAAATTAGACGACAAAGCAAAGGAATGCAGACTTATCGGATATGATGGAGACTCTATATATACTGTCATAGACAGAGACAAGAAGAGAATACAAACACGCAATGCGATCTTCGTAGAAGGGAAAGGACACCATACTGGGGATGATGAAGATGAACCGATGGAAGTGGAATTCCCTGACACAAATGAAAAGATTGAAGAGGAAGCAAAGGCAAGAGGAGACGAGACGAGAAGACGTACCACAGTGGAAGTATGGGGTTCTGAACCAACAAGGGGATCAGAACGGCTAAAAGAGCAGGACAATAGCATCAACTTTCTCACCACAAAAGCGGTCAGCTTGGACAACTTTTCTCAGACAATTATACCCAAAGGGTATTTGGGTGCTTTGAACTCGCTGGATGGGAAGTTGTGGAAAGACGCGATGGATTATGAACTATCGAAGCTGGAAGAAATGAACACCTGGATGGAAATGGAAGAAAGAGACTTACCGAAAGGAGTCCAGGTATTACCAGGGATGTGGGTGCACACAGTCAAGAACCTTGAATCAGGGGAGAAGAAATTTAGATCACAATGGGTCGTTCGAGGCGATAAACAAAAAACTTACATTTCATTGAGCGACACATTCGCGCCCGTGTCCCGAATAACATCTCTTAGAGTTCTGCTAGCCCTCGCCACAATCAAAAATCTTTGTATCTTCACATGGGATGTAGACTCGGCGAAGAGAAGGGGATCGTTTATAAAAGAAATCATACTTCCCTGGAGGACAAACATACCGTTCCTTGGGCGTATTGCAATGCAAACTACGTGGAGGACTCATGTGATCGAAAATCCACAAGTGGCTACATGTTTATGCTAGCCAATGGACCAGTTTCTTGGAAGTCAAACAAACAGAGCACGGTGGCTCTTTCAACGACTGAAGCAGAATATTATGCCATGGGAATGACCTGCCAAGAAGCCATGTGGATAAGACAGTTATGTGAAGAGCTGGCACTGAGTCTTGAGGCACCACTAAATGTTTATTCCGATAACACTGGGGCGTTTTGTAAACTGCCAATTAACATGATCAGGACATCCTGGAGGGACCTCGATCCTAGCCTCAGACTCCATCAGTTCTTTCAACCACTTATAACCCTGTTGCTGGCATTGTTTGTATTTTTCAGTTGTAGCTGGTGCTTTGCCAAACCTTTTCTTCAACTCTTCTTTACCTGCAGCTAGCTGGGTGAGGTTTGCTGTTGATACTGCATTGGCTGGCTTCCATTTCTTCCATCCTATAGACTGGGATGCTATAGAAGACATGTAATTGTGTGACTAACTATGTGTGACAGTAATAATAACTAGCAGGTAGGTATGACTGCAAAAACCACTGACGGCTGGGGTGCGAGAGAGAGTGCAGGTACAGGTGCAGCAGGTGCGTCAAGTTGCAACAAGCGGGCATGGCGTGGGTGGACGTGCAACCAGCAGGCACAGCATGGGTAGACGTGGAAGGAGCAGTCATGGGTGGATATGGAAGGAGCAGTCATGGGTAGACGTGGAAGGAGTGGTTGCAGGTGGATGTGGAAGGAGTGGTTGCGGGTGGACATGGAAGGAGTGGTTGCGGGCAGATGTATAACGAGTGGGCGTAGCACAGGTGGGCATGCAATGAGCGGCCATGGCACAGGTGGACGTGCAATGAGCGGGTGCAAGGAATGGGTGTGGCAGTGGTGGAATTGCAAAGTGTGGGTGGATGTGCAACGAGCCAGCATAGCACAGGTGAAAGGAGCTGCCATGGCACAGGTGAAAGGAGTGGCCACGGTGCAGGTGGAAGGAGCGGTCACGGGTGGACATGCAATGAGCCGGCATGGTGCAGGTAGGCATGCAACAAGCAGGCACAGCACAGGTGGGCATGCAATGAGCTGGCACGGCACAGGTGAATGTACAAGGAATGGGCGCAACGAGCTGGCACGGTGATGGTGGATGTCTGATGGTGGATGTCCAATGAGAGGGCAGGAGGGCAGGGCATGGGTGGATGGTGTAATGAGCTAGCATAGCGCAGGTGAAAGGAGTGGCTGCAGTGCAGGTAGACATGCAACAGGTGGGCATGGTGGGAGTGGATGTGCAAGGTGCAAGCATTGTCAACAGAACTCAACAGAACAAAAATAATAATAATAACAATGATTTACTTCTTGGATCCTCGTTCTCATTTGTCTGCTGGTGCATCGTAGTATGAACCACCAGCCTCCGTGTGTGTCAGTCTTGTTTTTTTTTCTTTTATTTTATTTTGGCAGGCCAGTGGCTTCGGTGCAGTGCAATGCTGTGCTGTGTGGTTGCAAGTGAGATGAACAATGTCTAGGAGTTTGGCACCACTTTACTGGGCAGCAAATTTCAAACTCCACATTGACCCTATACTATAAACTGAGTACACTGGATTCTGGGGACAGATAGGTGGCCGGCATGGCTGGCAAAATTTGAAACTCAGCATAAATCCAGCGAAGTAAGTGGACTGAATGGATTACCCAGTCAATGCACTCTAAAATGAGGGTGAGGCTGAGACAGAAATTACAGTGAAGTAATCTCAAGAGACAAAAGAGTCTTTAATCAGAGACTGATTAGAAACCCTCAGGGGTAGAGATGCAATTGAACTGGACAATCAACAGAACAATATCACTCTGTAGAATCAGTTTACTAAACAGGACAATCAACTACTTAGGCTGAATCCAAGATACTAATACCAGACAATCAATGATACTAATATATGAGAAATAATAATAATACCAGACAATCAATGGTACTAATATTATGTAAACCTAGTAGCAGGACAATCAACTGCTGACTAAGAATTACTGAGTCACAATGTCAAGCTGACAAAGGTGATGAAGATGATGATATGAATTGATTGCTTCAAAGGGGGCAGGAAGGCCTCCTTTTATACTAATTTACAGGCTGATTAGTAAGTTAAGCATGTAATTCTACACCTTCCTAATAGGGAAAGTCTTCCAGAAACTGGTGGTCTGTGCACAGAAGGTCATGGAAGGTGCTGGAACCTTGTAGAAGTTCCTGGATCTAATTTGAGCTACTTTCCTTATTTAGTAATTAAAAAGGGCATTGTATGTTGGAGCTAAGATGAGTAAGCACCGAACGCACTAAGGAATGGATGTCCTGGTCATGTTTGACCGGGACCGTATATATATTGAATGACTAGAACGTAGCCCCTCAGTGAACCGCCCGTTCACTGAGGTGCGTATTCCATTTGCACGTCTAAATACAACGACACTGATTATATTGTAGTCCGTCTGTATTAAGGTATAGTAATAGTATATCTCAGTGAACCGCCCGTTCACTGAGTCCGTCTGTATTTAGCTACTGCGCATAACCGCTACAGGTTATGGGCCCCGCAGAGCCCACTATGTCAACCCCCACCTCCAAGTTGTTTGTCGTCCCAAAGCTGGCCAGGGACAGCACAAACTGGGTTACCTGGAAAAGTCAGACGTTAGCCATCCTGTCTGTGACTCGTGGTGCCAAACGTCACCTGGATGGGACCACGAGAATCCCCCCTCCGATCCCCACCTATCCTAAGGGCCATAAGCTAATGGTGAAGGAGGAGGAGGACCTGGACGACTTGGAAAGACGCTGGGACGATCACAATCAGTGGGAGGCCACAATCATGGCCCAAATATTTACCACAGTCCCTGACAGCCTCCTCATTGAAATCTGCAACCTCCCTACAGCCAAGGACATATGGGACGCCATATGCTTGAATCACGAAACTAGAGCACTCACCATTAAGGTCGATATGCGGCACCGGATGTACGAGATGAAGTGCGATGATGAGTCAAATGTCCGTACGCACCTGGAGGCGATTATGAGGATGCAGGAGCAGCTCGCTGGGATGAATGCAGGACTCACTGACAACGACCTCGTTACTGTCATCCTTGGGTCACTCCCCAAATCGTACCACCCACTCATCAACATGATTACAATGTCAGCGGCGCATGCGAAGGCAAAGCTGGAGCCAGATCAGGTGGTCAGTACATTGATCGATGAATTCGAACGACTTACCATCAAAGAGTGCCAACTGAAGGTGAGTGAGAATGCTCTCACTGCAGCAAAAGGCCGTGGAAAATCACAGGCATGCAAGGGCACCTCCAACACAACGAAGACTGACGTTGAGTGTTGGAACTGCGGAAAAAAGGGGCATAAGAAGGCAGACTGCCGCTCTAAAGCCAAAAAGAAAGATAAAAGGGATGAAGACACAAAGGCAGGCAGTTCAGCAAACGCGGTAACGGAAGGCAAAGATTTTGCCTTCACGACAACGTTCGCTGGGCCCACGCTCACGCTGGGAACAAGTGCACTGATGGGATGGGAAGTCGACGTCTATGACTCGGGTGCATCAGGGCACATGTCACCAGACAGGCACCGGTTTGTTACCTTCAAGGAAATCGTGCCACGTGCAATAAATGCTGCCGATAAAACCGTATTTAAAGCTGTCGGGATAGGCAGCATGAAGATCGGAATCCCAAATGGAAAAACTACAATGCACGTCACATTGAAGGACGTGCTGTACTGCCCAGACCTGGTGTTCACACTCATATCATTGATGCGTTGTGACACCACCGGTTACTCGGTCCTGTTGAAGGACCGAAAATGTTTGATTCCAGATATGAAAGGGGCCTTGCTGGGGCAAGTCCTGCTCTCAAATGGGCTCTACAAGGTAGAGCATAAGTCTGTGGCAGCATCGGCAAACATAGTGCAAAAGCAACTCACCATGGACGAGTTGCATCGGTGCATGGGCCACATATCCCCACAGACCACCTGGAAGCTCATCTGGGATGGTACCATAACCGGCCTCAACCTTGAGATGTCAAGCGAGCCAAGTTTTTGCACAGCCTGCACGCAAGCAAGACCTACCAGGAAGCCGGTCCCACAAATGCGAGAGGGACCGTGGGCCGTGAAAATCGGTGAAAAGGTCCATTCAGACGTGTGGGGGCCCGCAAACCCCCAGAGCTACGACAGAAAGGAGTACTTCGTTAGCTTCACCGATGACCACAACAGGTGGACTATTCCGATAGCAAGGAAAGGGGAAGCTTTTGGCTGCTATAAGCAGTATGAGGCATGGGTTGAAACCCAGCATGGCACGAAGTTGAAGCGCTTGCAAACTGACCGCAGGGGTGAATATCTCTCCCAGGAATTCACGGCATACCTTAAGTCAAAAGGAACCATACGAAGTCTCACCGTACATGGCACACCACAGGAAAATGGTGTGTCGGAGTGCCTGAATAGAACACTATTGGAGCACGCATAGGCTATGCTTCTGACGGCTGGCCTACCAAAGTTCCTGTGGACCGAGTCAGTCCAACACACGGTGTGGCTCAAAAACAGAACCTCAACGTGTGTGCTCGATGGCAAAACACCGGATGAGCTTGTACACAGCGCGAAGCCTGACCTCACCGATCTACCTGAGTGGGGCACAAAGGTGTTTGTGCTGAAAGAAAACTCCGGGAAGTTGGAGTCCAAGGCAGATGAGGGGAGATAGATGGGGTACAGCAACAAGAGCAAGGGCCATAGGGTTTACTGGCCCGGAAAATGTCACGTCACCATCAAACGCAACGTGACATTCAACGCTCCGGTCCTGGTCACGCCTGCCGATGTACTAACTGAGGGGGGGTTGATCACCCACGGCAGTAGAGCCATCGGCAGCACTCCACACGACCACAGCAACAAAGGTGTTGGTGGTATCCATCATGGCCAAGGACCACCACCACTACCGCCAGACCCACCCACAGGTCACGTGTGCATTGACCTGCTCGAAGATTTCGAGGACATGGACGTGGACGCAGATCCACTTGGCAGGGGTCACTGCATGCAGAAACTATCCGCATACATGCGCAGGATCGCCGACGGCACTGGCAGCAGCACCAGTCGTGCAAACGCTCCCATGTATCCTAAGGGGCTCCCTGCTCCCACCAGGAACGTCGCCTTAGCGGTCCTGGAGGAAGTAGAGGAGGTCAGTGCGGCGGATGAACGAGCGATGCACCGCTTGCTGGAACACACAATGGTGGCGGCTACCCAGAGCGTGGGAGTCGACCCGGTTAGCCTGAATGACACGTGTTTGCACAAAGACTGGCTGGCGTGGGATGCGTCCATCAAACGGGAGCTGGACCAGCATGCAATGCTACATATGTGGGACCTCGTAGAACCCCTGGACGGCGCCAACATTGTTGGCAGCAGGCTCGTTTTCCGCTACAAACACGACGCGAATGGTAACATTGTAGCCCACAAGACCAGGCTTGTTATGCAAGGCTTTTCCCAAATGGAAGGGATAGACTACAATGAGACATTCTCCCCCACTGCCAAACTTTCTGCCATCCGTATCATTGCTGCCATAGCAATCAGGAACGACTGGGAGCTTGAGCAGACTGACATCAATGGTGCATACCTCAATGCCCTGATTACCGAGATGGTCTAGGCTAAAGGCTATGAAGCTCCTGGACAAGAACACCATGTTTGCCACCTCAACCGTGCGATCTACAGCCTCAAACAGTTGGGAAGGGAATGGTACAATATGCTGTGTGGCATCATGTACAGGTTTGGATTTACGCGCTGTGAAGTTGAACACGCCATATTTCACAGATATGCCTGCCAGGATGCTCTCATTATTGCCGTAGACGTCGATGACCTCACCATGGCCAGCAACTCCAAGCTCATGATCTGCGCATTCAAGAACAAATTGCACGCCGTCCTCAAGATTAAGGATCTCGGGGATCTGAGCTGGCTATTGGGAATAGAGGTGAAGTGGGACCATGAGATGCGCACAATCTCTTTCTCTCAATGCACGTATATCGAGAAAATACTCGAGAGATTTAATTTACAGGATGCTAACCCGCTCAGCACACCACTTGACCCCCACCACAAACTATCACTGTCCCAGTCCCCTTCCACCCCTCGCCAGTTTGACGAGATGCGAAACGTGCCCTACAGAGAGGCTATCGGATCCCTCATGTACACGGCACTAGGCACATGCCCAGACATCACTTTCGCCGTCTCTTTCCTGGTGCAATTCATGCAAAACCCAGGGAGAGTGCACTGGGAAGTGGTTAAGAGAGTCTTTTGCTACCTCAAGGGAATGAAAAATACCTGCCTTGTCATTGGAGGTACACGGAAGGGACTCAAAGCATACTCGGACGCGGACTGGGCATCACAGGAACACAGACACTCGGTGTCTGGATACGTGTTCACGATCGATGGAGGAGCCATTTCCTGGAGCTTGAAAAAGCAACCTATTGTTGCGTTATCAACTACCGAAGCTGAGTATATCGCTGCAACTCACGCTGTGAAGGAAGCACTCTGGATCCGAATGTTCATTGCAGAAATTGCCCGACCACTCAGAAAACCTGTCACCATCCACCTTGACAACGTCTCTGCCATCTCCATTACCAAGAACAACGAGTACCATCCCCGGACGAAACACATCGACATCCGCTACCATTTTATACGCCACGCTGTATGCGAGAAACTGATTCACGTCGACTACATACCGACAGACGAAATGGCGGTGGACATGTTTACGAAGGCCCTCCCTCGGCACAAGGTGCTATACCTGAACGCGATAGTCAGAATGCGTTCTGCTTAAGGGGGGGTGTTGGAGCTAAGATGAGTAAGCACTGAACGCACTAAGGAATGGATGTCCCAGTCATGTTTGACCGGGACCATATATATATTGAATGACTAGAACGTAGCCCCTCAGTGAACCACCCATTCACTGAGGTGCATATTCCATTTGCACGCCTAAATACAACGACACTGATTATATTGTAGTCCATCTGTATTTAGGTATAGTAATAGTATATCTCAGTGAACCGCCCATTCACTGAGTCCATCTGTATTTAGCTACTGCGCATAACCGCTACATTGTAGACCGGTTTTGAGCATGTGATTAAGGGCAGAGACAGTGCTGAGACACTCTGGTGTCTCACCATATTATTTGTATGAGACAGGGCTGTCTCAGGCTAATTTTTGGTGTGTTTCTATGGAGAAACCGGCAACTTGGCTCTGGGCTTGAATCTGGTTACAGCCCGATTATCTGGAGAGCGGAGCTTGAATTTCAGGCCAAACCTTCGGTGGTGATTAATAGAAGTTGAATTAGGGATAATGGAAGTATTAGGTAGTATTATGAGGCACCAGGAAGGTTGGAAAGGCCTTGAGGAGGAAGATTTGAAAGAAAATAAGGCCTATTAGCAAGCAAATGCTAATAATATTGAGCTAAGGTGGTTGTTCAATAGAGAACTTGTTGTTTTTATACTTTTAGTCTTTTTATGCTGTTTTTGTGCTTAGCTATCAACCGCTTAAGAGTTCCCCAACAGTCTATAATGTGCAACAAATTCCTGGACTTATATAATACTAATTACATAAATGGTCAGTCCAGAAGCATGACTTATGTGATATTAATATTTTGTGACATGACCAGTCATGGGAGTACCAGTCATGGGAATATTATTTTCTTTATTGTAAAAGTAGTGACAATGGTGACACAATGACTCCACCAGCTTCCAAGGCATTCCAATACCTTCTAAACACCTCCACAAGCTTCATGAAGGAATTGCCTTATCAGGAGATTACATAATTAGCTTAGAATTAGTATAAAAGAAGCTAGCTATGTAGCATAAAACAACAATCATTTTCACCCATAATAATCCACAGGATTAAATAAGTGCCAGCAGCACTCTCATAAGTGGACTGAAGTCTGCTTAGGTAACTGGTCCGAAGACCAGAAGTCACATTCTACAACAAGTCCAAAGACTTGTTGATAAGGTTTATTCTGAAGAGTAAACCTTAACCTTGCTACCGAAGTAGCAGGTTATCCTCATAACTTAAAATCTATAAAAACTAAGAAAGAACTACATTAGATAAAAATTAGAAAAGTGGAAATAAATCTAAACCAGTCTAGAACTAATAGTTTAACACCCTTAAACTATTAATTCTATACGTAATGGACAAGATACCTGACAAGATCCCCCTTAAACATTCTCTTTGGACAAACAACCCAGATTAGAATCAATAAAAGACATTTTGCACAGCTATATGAGATTTCATTGAACCTTTATTGCAATACTCTTGTGATAACAGATTACATGAATCTCCAGAGTATAATTTCTTAATTGGGTTCTCTGTAAAATAGCCCATGCAGGTGTATTTTGTTGTCCTCCTGCATCTTGTTGGAGAACTTGACTTACCTTGGTTAACACCAAAGTTTTGTCACAGCTTCTCAGGTTCCAAAACATTGTCCAAATTAGATCCAGTCAATTCCTGTAGAGAATGAGGTTTCTGATTTACATTGTACATCTATGGAAATTTGGATTGGATCTGTGGGTAGAGTAGTTGAGCTGTGACAAGGACTATCACTGATTTCAGATTCAGGAAGCAGAGGTGAGGATGATGGTGAAAATTGTCCATTCAAATGTGAAGGTGGGGGGTACAAATTGAGAATGACAGTGGTCCCAAGATGATGCATTTGAGGGAGTGTGAAACATCTCTAAAGCTTGAGCCTGTATGAGGGGTTAGGGTCAGCAAAATTCCCCAACACCCTCAAGAATGAAAATCCCATCTGGATCATCACTAGAGATCACAGGGGAGGTCTCCATGGTAGAGTCTGACACTGATGATAAAGCCCCAATTAATTTAGAGGTGACCCTTTCATTCTCTTCATCACCACTAAGCATCATAACATACTGAACAGCTTTTGTTTCACTAAGGCCAGTTGAGCATTGAATGTTGAACTCTTGCATGACCATACATGCACTAGGCATGTTTATGTTCATCCTCTAAAATCCATTTGGATTCGCTGATGTCTCTGTCCCATATGAAGGGATGGCAGTATTTGTGGGAGGCACAGGCAAAGCCAGCATTTCTGGTTGGATATGATGGGATGGTGGCATTTATGGAAGGCATACAACCACCCTTGCCTTGCATCCTCCCTTCTACATGTACAAGGGAAATCTCTAGTAACAGTAGGAATAGACTTACAATATCCTATATTCTCACATGGACAATTTTATGTAGGTGTATCAAGGGGTACAAATTAGGGAAGAGTATATGGTTTTTGACTAGAGGGAAGGAAGATATGTAATATTGTATATAGAGAAGTGTTACTGAATGATAATTCATAGAAGTAATAGATAGAGAAATGCTGAACATAGGATAGGATTAGAAAATTGTATTACACATTTCAATTTTTGATATTATATATATAATCATAAATTCAAGGATACTAAGTTGCAAAAGACCTACAAGACTACCTCTCCCTTGAAAAGGTGGCTGCAGGGCCACCCTTTATGCATAGGTGGCTATAGGGCCACCCTTCTTGCATAGGTGGCTACAGGGCCACCCTTCTTACATAGGTGGCCACAGGGCTGCCTTTCTTGAAAAGGCTGCCACCAGGCATAGTGGCCATCTTTGCATGGCAAAGCTACCTTGGTGCATCTTCTACCCTTTAGGAAGAGCTGTTAGGCACCGGGAATGCCGACGATGCGTGGGCCGAGTACTATTGCAATAATGCCAGCTTCACAAAGCTGATGGGAACTGGCCAAGTCCTGCAGACCGATTGGGGTGGCTTGGCTTCAACGTACTCGTGCATTGCACCCTGCTTTTCTGTATGTGCCACTTATTTGGACAGAGGGAAGACTCAGAAGAGTGCCGAGAGTGTTGGCCTGAGTAAGGGACTTTAGATGGGAGAATGTTAGGGAACAGGGGATGATCCTTTGTTATTCTGGTCACTTTCTAATTGGCTCAATGTGTAGGAGTCCAAACCTCTCCTCCAAGGAATTATACTTAACCCAGTCTCATGTGGACTACCAAAAAAATATTATAATATTTTGGCTGGCCATTTAAGAGTGAATTACCTCTAAGTAATTAACTCTTAAATCATCAAGCTCTTCAAGCCCAAGGAAAACCTCCAAAAACACTTATAATTTTCGCTTATTTCTATTTGGACACACATGGACCCATAGCCAGGGGCCAAACACTTACACATGGAAAATGGTGCCAAACTGCCAGCTCAAGCTCTCAAAGACTTAACTGTACAAGAAATTCCTGGGTTTATGTAATAACTATTACACACAAGGTCAGCCCAGAAGCTTGGCTCACTTACTATTAATATTTCGTGACTTGACCAGTCACAAGACTACTAGCTGTGGGAAAATGACTCATTAGTGACTCACAGGATGACTTGTAACTGCCACAGGCTTCTAGGACTTTCCATTTCTTTCCACACCCTTCTACTAATTTCAGGAAGGTCTTGCCTTATCGGGGAGTTACATAATCAGCTTAGAATTAGTATATATAGAGACTAGTTCTGTAGCGTAAAAAGTAACTTTAATCAATCTTACTCTTATCCATTGTCAAGCTTCGGTAATGCCAAAGATGCAGGCGGGGAGCGGCCAAGTCCTGCAGGCCAAAAGTAGTGGCTTTGGCTTCAACGTACTTATGCATTGTGCCCTACTTTCTGTGCGTGCCACCAATTTGGGACAGAGGGGGTACTCAGAGAGTGCCGAAGGTGTCAGCCCGAGTAGAGGACTTTACAGAGAAAAGAGAAGGTAAGGGGCCTAAGCCTAGTCGATACCCAGAATGAGAGAGTATGTACATGTATGTCCTACTTATATAGGTTAAGAAGTGACATGTGGAATAAGGAATGTGGGACAATAAGGTATGCAGATGTCAGGCCTTGGTACTACCAATGGTACAGTCGGGACTGGTCAAGTCCTGCAGGCTAGTCGGGGTGGCTTGGCTTCAACATACTCGTACATTGCGCCCTGCCTCCTGTGTGTGCCACTAACTTGTAACGGAAAAGATACTCGAGAGGATGCCAAGGGTGTTGGCCCAAGTAAGGACTTCTGAACAGAAGGAGGAGAGTAAGGAGGTGTAAACCTAGTTGATACTCAGACTGAGGAACTATGTACATACACTCACTACTTATATAGGCTGAGAGGCAGAATGTGGAATAAGGGTGGCATAAGTCATGGAGAAAAGAATAAGGTATGAAGACCATGTTATTGTCCTCAGCAAACTAGAATAGAACAATATGAAAGTAAGACAATGAAATATGATCGATAATAAACAAGTGAGATTGTGGGAAAGAATAGAACAATAAGGGGTGGCCGAGATATAAAACAATAGGGCTGCGAGTAAGTGGCAATGAATAGTGAATGTCCTGAGGGTAAGCAGGTAAGGGGAAGGGACAGGGAGTGGAAGAATAATAGAGAATAGGAGGGTGGGGTAAGGATAATGAACCAGATGATGAACCGAGTGTACCGAGCCAAAACCGTGCACCATGAGGGATGATATGGGTAAGGGTCGGTCGGTACTGCTGAGTAAGTCAGAGCACGGTATTGTGGTCATGACAGCAGAGCATGTGGGGGTATTGTCCACAACGAGTAAAATTAGAATGAAGGAATGTAAACAGGGATAGGACAATGGAAATGGAATAATAGGAATGTAGCCAAGGATAGGACAATAGGGAGTGCCTGACTATAAAACAATAGGGTTGTGGCCAAGGATAAAACAAGGACAGGATGTCCTGAGGTAAGGTGGGTCGAGGAATAAGTAGGGAATAGCACGGGTTCGGCCAACCTGCACGGGTCATCGGGTCAGGTGCCCTTGGGTGCGGGTGTGGGTCAAGCGGAGAGCACCCGTGACCCGGCCCAACCTGGCGCGTCAATCATGTACACATGCATGCGCACAAGTACAACACCCAACCTGGCACTTGCTCCTGTCATACATGTGCACATACGACACACACATGCATACGACACACACATGCATACGACACACACATGCATACGACACACACGCACCGCACATGTATGACACACATACGCTGACACCAACAAGCCATATGTGGACGCGTAGAATGTGTTCGTCTCGGTGCATATGCGTATAGCGCGTTCGTGCGTGCGCATACAACGCGTCCATATCGGCATGTTTGAGTTGGCGCATACGCGTACGGCGCGTTCGAGTCGGCACGTACGCGTACGGCACGTTCAAGTCGGCGCGTACACGTACGGGGCATTTGTGTTGGCACGTGCACGTACTGTGCGTTCGTGTTGGGGCATACAGCGTGTTCGTGTCAGCGCGAACGCGACGTATGACACGAACATGCCTCAGGCATGTGGGTGTGCCGCACACCTGACACCCGTCGACCCATGGGTTGATGGGTTCGGGTTTCCCATGGGTCGGGTGCGGGTCACCCACATTTGACCCGTGGGTGACCCGTGCCATTCCCTAGGAATAAGGAGTGGATGGGGTAGGATTAATGGATGGTGAATGGGGCAGAGTGGATAAGGGGTAGGGATAGGGAATGTGGATGGTGGATGTGCCAAGCCGAGACTGGCATACCAAGTGACTTGCATGTGGCTTGGACACTGGTGCATGGGCATGGTCTAACTTCTCGGTTGGCACTGCCGAATCACCGGATACTTGGTATGTGTACTTGACAGTATCCCCCCCTTAGTGGCTGAACCCATGAAGCCAGTAGGCAGAGATTCAAAATAGAGTTCTGGACACCAGTGTGATGTCATAGATTGTTTGGGGAAGTTCCCAGGCTTCCTATCAAAAAACCGTATCAATCTTCTCCCATCAAATCCAAGAAATCAAAAAGGAATGGGTGCTGAAACCAATGACAATGAGTGACGGTTCGAGGAGAGACAATTGCCCGTCAGTACAATCGAGAGGAGAAGGAAAAGGTGGAGTGGGCAGCACAAGAGGCCACCAAGGACCCAAAGAGGGTGGGCAAGGAGGATGCTGCGATAGGGGGGTGGAAACCCAGGACACAGCCGATAAGGTTGCTGCTGCAAAACAGGCAGTAGAAAATCAGACAGCTGCAGATAAAGTGGCTGAGGCAAAAAAACAGGATGATGGGGAAGCAGCTCAGGTAGCTGCTAGGAAGGCAGTAGACAAACAAGAGGCCATGAAGAAGGCTGTTGAAACACAGCAGGTGGAGAGGCCCCGAGAGGCCGACACACAACCGGCTGGGATGGCCAGGATGATGGAGACACAGTCTCTCAAGGAGACAGATGGAGGGACAGTCCCTAAGGATGCGGAGGTACAGGATGGTACGCTCGACAATGAAGGCATTGGAGGTACAGGGGCTCCTGATTCTTCAGGAGTCCTGAAAACTCCTGCATCTAAAAGGGGCAGGAGCATGGAAGACAGACAGGCTGAAACGGCCAGACAGACAGAAGAGGAGGTCCCAGAAGATGCGTTGGGGGGGGAGCCCTCCCAGGATGCAGAAGTACGGATCAAAACACCCAATGTCCAGGGTGTCAGAGTTGTGAGGACTCCCAAAGTCTTGGGAGTCCTGAAGGTTGCTCTAGCCAAAAGGGGTAGGAGCACAGAGGTGGGGCCTAGCACAGGGCCCAGGACAAAAAGAGGGAGGAGTGAGCGGCCGAGAGAGGCCAAGGTGAGTGATGGTGACTTTTTTATTGTAATTTTCATTGATTTTCTTTTCAAATAGCACAAGGAGACCCCTGAAAGGTGGTCTTCATCCCTCCATCCCCCATGCAAGGAATGTAAGAGGTGGAATCATGAGTGCAGCATCCTGGGATCGGGGGGTTAGCAAGCAGTACTAGATCAAGAAGGGTTCTAAGACAGAGCATAATCATAAAGGGGAATTTTCAAATAAACTGTGAGCTGATGCTGATTGATCAAGCATGCCGAATAGGATGCTGAGGATGGGGCGTTGCCTCCAGGTTGGCAGGGAGGACTGAAATTCTTTTGAAGTGAATGGTTTCTGAATCTATACTGATACTAGTGATTGGCACAGGTAACCCCCAGGTATATTATGTCTACCCATACCCATACCCACGAAAACCCGTACCCATGTGTTACGGGTACGGGTTTTCATGGGTATGCTTATATAAGTGAGGTTCAGCACTAACCTCACTTATATAAACGAGTTTAGCACTGAATTTCGATTATATAAGCAAAGTTAGCGCTGAACCTCACTTATATAAGTAAGGTTAGCACTGAACCTCGCTTATATAAGTGAGGTTAGCACTGAACCTCGCTTATATAAGTGA
The DNA here is from genome assembly GCA_003314275.1 of Chroogomphus rutilus. Taxonomy (NCBI): domain Eukaryota; kingdom Fungi; phylum Basidiomycota; class Agaricomycetes; order Boletales; family Gomphidiaceae; genus Chroogomphus; species Chroogomphus rutilus. Next base: position 4,428 of record QLPI01004350.1, on the reverse strand, counting down.
GGTTAGCACTGAACCTCGCTTATATAAGCGTACCCATGAACGGGTACAGGTTTGGGCTGGGTTGGAAATCCTAATCCTGACTCTTACCCATGCTACCCGTACCCACTACCCGTGCGGGTTTCCAATACCTGCACCAATCACTAACTGATACTTAGTTGAAAATGCTAGGTGTGGATTTGTCTTAACAGACAACTAGTAGTCAGTTCTATGGATCCAGTAATGATCGAACTAGTAATGTCATTAGAAGGTTGAGCAGAACTGAGTTAGTAGAGGTACTAGGATTTTGTATTTCCAGGGGTAAGACGATCCGATGAAACTATGAGCAGATCCTGAATTGATTAAGTAGTTAGAAAGGGTTACCGGGGAACCTGGTTCCAAATCAGAAGATAGAAAGATCATTAAAAAGGTGTCTTGTGGGACCATATTCATAAGAAATGACAGCATGGGAAGTAGTTTGATTCTGGGTATACTGTCAGGCCTCGGTAATGCCAAAGATGCAAGCAGGGAACAGCCAAGTCCTGCAGGCCGGAAGTAGTAGCTTTGGCTTCAACGTACTCGTGTGTTGCGCCCTATGCTCTGTGCGTACTACCAATTTGGAACAGAAAGAATACTCAGAGAGTGCCAAAGGTACTGGCCCAAGTAGAGGACTTTACAGGAGGAAAGGAAGGTAAAGGGGCCTAAGCCTAGTTGATACCCAAAATGAGGAAGTATGTACATACATGTCCTATTTATATAGGTTAAGAAGTGACATGTGGAATAAGGAATGTGGGACAATAAGGTATGCAGAGCATGTGGGGGTTAGGGGTATTGTCCACAATGAGTAAAATTAGAATGAAGGAATGTAAACAGAGATAGGACAATGGAAATAGAATAATAGGAATGTGGCCAAGGATAGGACAATAAGGAGTGCCTGACTATAAAACAATAGGGTTGTGGCTGAGGATAAAACAAGGACAGGATGTCCCAAGGTGAGGCGGGTCGAGGAATAAGGAGTGGATGGGGTAGGATTAATGGATGGTAAATGGGGCAGAGTGGATGAGGGATAGGGACAAGGAATGTAGATGGTGGATGTGCCAAGCCGAGACTGGCATACCAAGTGACTTGCATGCAGCTTGGACACTGGCATGTGGGCATGGTCTAGCTGCTCAGTCAGCACTGCCAAATCACTGGACACTCGGTACATGCACTTGACATCTATAATCCACTGGATTATCTAGTGCAGCTAGCACTCTTATATAAGTTGGTCCAAAGATGTCAAGTACATATACTGAGATTCCAGTAATTCAGCAGTGCTAACCAAGCAGTCAGTCTAAGTCCATGCACAAGTGTCCAAGCTGCATGCAAGTCACTTGGTACACCGGTCTCGGCTTGGCACATCCACCATCCACATTCCTCGTCCCTATCCCTCATCCACTTTGCCCCATTCACCATCCATTAATCCCACCCCATCTGCTCCTTACTGCTCGACCCATCTTACCTCAGGACATCTGACCATTGTTTTATCCTTGGCCATGACTCATTGTTTTATAGTCGGGTACTCCCTATTATCCTATCCTTGGCCACATTCCTATTATTCTATTTTCATTATCCTATCCCCATTTACATTCCTCCATTCTATTTTTGCTCATTATGGACAATACCCCCACATGCTCTGCATACCTTATTGTCCCACATTCCTTATTCCACATGTCGCTTCTTAACCTATATAAGTAGGACATGCATGTACATACTCCCTCATTCTGGGTATCAACTAGGCTTAGGCCCCTTACCTCCCCTTTTCCCTCTAAAGTCCTATACTCAGGCTGGCACTATCAGCACTCTCCTGAGTATCCCTTCTGTTCCAAATTGGTGGCATGCACAGAGTAGGGCACAACACACGAGTACATTGAAGCCAAGCCACTACTTTTGGCCTGCAGGACTTGGCCACTCCCCACCCACATCTTCGGCACTTCCGAAGCCTGACAGAAGACCACTTAGGTACATTGGTCTGAAGACCAGTTGCCACCCTTTCCGTCAAGAGGTCCAAAGACTAATTGGCAAACAAGAGGTTCATTCCAAAGAGTGAAGCTCACCCTTTTACCAAAGTAGAAGGTTCTTAGCTAAAACAGAGAAGGTATGCAAAAACATAGTAAAAGAACTAAACCCAGATTATATAGAACATCAAGTGGAAATAATCCTAGGCAAGGGTAGAACTAATAGTTTATGCTCATAAACTATTATTCCTACATGTAATTGACAAGGTACCTGCCAAGGCCCCCTCTAAACAATTCTTTTTGGACAACAACCTGGACTGGTATCCACTTGCTATCGTCTTGTCAGAGAACTTGATTAGACTTTATTCACACCAAAGTTTTGTCATGCTTCTCGGGTTAAATCATCAACGGTTCCAAAACAGAGAAGGGAGGACGAGAAAACATAAACCAAGTTGATACTCAGAATGAGAAACTATCTACATGCAGTTACTACTTATATAGGTTAAGAAGCAAGATGTGGAGTCAGGGTGGCATAAGAAATGGAGAACAATAAGGTATGAAGAACATGTGGAAGTATTGTCCACAATGATCAAGAATAGAATAAGGAATGTAAGCAAGAATAGAATAATGAGATATGGCCGAGAATAAAATAATGGGAGAGTGGATGAAAATAGAATAATAGAAGGTGACCGAACATAAAACAATAGGGCTGTGACTGAATAATAAGTGAATATCAATTGTCCCGAAGGGAGACAGGTAAGGAAAAGGATAGGGAATGAAAGAATAATAAAGAATAGAGGGGTGGGATGAGGAAAGTGAACCAAATAATGTGCCAAATGTACCAAGCTGAGACCAGGTACTAGTGAGGAACAACTTGTCACTGGTGTGTGGGATTAATCGGTAAGAGTCATTCGGTCAATACTACCAAATGAACCAGAGCTCGGTATCGTGGACTTGACAAGAGCACAGCTAGATATATACTCAATATGTATTTCAAATATTAGTCAGGATTAGTAATCAGGAACAAGGGGATTGAAAGTACAGTACAAGGGGGTGAGTGAACTTTATGACAAAGCTGCTGTGGGATCTGGGCAGGATCTGAGCAGGATCTTGATGTATGTCCATATTAGGGAAATGGGGAACAGGGTTGAAATGTAGATGTAATAACAGAGTGGAAATGAATGAGCACTTATCAGAAGAGCAAGGTTAGGCAAGCAAGGTTTGGACTGGTAAATTGAGGGTGTGGTTTCCAATCAGAGGGCTGAAGATAGGCAGCAGAAATGTGGTGGCTAAGAAAGGCAGGAGAGTAGGGTTTACTGGAAAAGGAAAAGTCACCATGTGCTTCAAGCAGGAATAACAACGGAGATAACTTTGGCAAGGTCATGACAGAGATGAAGTCTGAAGTGAGTACTTTTTCATATGTTTAAAACCTCATCTAGACTTACCATAACTTGTAGTTGTTCTTGTGTTTAGGTTTTTACAAAGGGTTGATATGCTCAGTTGATTTTCCTGACCAGAGATACTCTCCATTCAAGTATTGTTGCCTCACAAACACTACATTTATCCTGTCTTTACCTCAGAGTGAATTTGCTTGAATATCAAGTCAATCCACTTATTTCCTCTAGCCTCTGGGCACATTCCCCTCTTTAGGAATACTTGGACCCCAATAGTATCCACGAGCCTAATACAGACTTTGCAGACTATTAGTCTTTGCTGCTAAAAAATACATTGCAATCCAGTCATCTTGACTTTGTCAAGTTATTACAAATGGTTGTAACCAAAGTACAAATATCAAATTATTTCTGGAGTTGTGCTGCAGGAAAGTTTAGTATTTTCTTAGACTTGTTAATACTATGGTCATAGAGATTGGAGTGTTATTAACTTAACACCACAGTCTTGACAGGTTCCAAAACAGAATCTGTCTCAACAAATATTATAAGGCTGTTTGCTATCATCTTTAACAGATGACTCATCTACTACTCTCTTTATACTATATGACTGTGGAATGAGGCAATAAGAACATGTGAAGTGGAGCTGTGGAACACACAGTAATTGAGACAGGAAGAAATTGGAATGTGCAGTAATTGAGACAGGAAGAAGTTGGAATGTGCAGTAATTGAGACAATGAAGAAAAATTAAGTGGAATTGTGGATGTGTCTATGTGGATGACATGTCATTGATAATGCCCAAAATGTCTGACTCTAACAAGTATAGTAGGAGGGGGAAATGAGAATATTGGGAGGAGTGAGATTGGATGTTATATTGATTGACCTGTGAAATAAGAAATTGGCTGTTTCCTAACAAAGGTATGTAAGAGAATGTATCTACTATGACTCAAGTGTTTATAATAAGTTTGGTTTAAGTTCATGCTTCCCACAGGCTAAGAATATTGCGTGAGAGAAGATCCAAGTTCCTATAAGATATTAAGGATACATTCAATCGCAGCAGATATGCT
>QLPI01004349.1:0-23685 GCA_003314275.1 Chroogomphus rutilus | reverse complement strand
GGGACAAAACTGTTCAAATGCTTCATTTTTTAAATAATTAATATCTCAACGAATATTGAGAGTTATGTAATCATCTTGATTGTGACAACAAGTTCAGAAGCAGGGCTATCTCCACTAATTACGTCATATTTTTAATTATGTGATCCTCCTGTTATTTACAGTACAACACAAACATTCAAAACACTTGAACGGTTTTGTCCCCTACTGTAAAACAGTAGTAGTTATAGTGAATGAATACTAGTCTCATACTGAATTCCCACTACACTTATACTTGATAGCTTCTCGACACATGCAAATGATGCCAAACCACATTGGGTTCAATCCTTACTCATTATCATTGAAGGCCTCAGATCCAGTGGGGATCATTATATAGGTGTTATCCATCACACTTAGGGAATGGCATGGGTTGGGCCAACCTACACAGGTCACCAGGTAAGGTGTCCTTGGGTGCGGGTGCAGGTCAAGCCGAGAGTGATGAGATTATGAGCAAATTGACAGTAGGATAGAAGAATTTTATGGCAGTCTATTTAATTTATCTCCTCAGTGTAGTCAACAACTGAGTGTATATTCGGAAAATATACCTATTTAATTTATCTTACAAAAGAAAAGAAAGAAAATTAACCCTGAGGCTCTGTACATAATATTATACAACTCACCTCCTCAGTGTAGTCAACAACTGAGGAGGGAGGCATGCGCGGGTTGTGTTTCACCCGCATATACCCTGCAACCAGCCCTTGACCCTATCGAAGGTTTGAGCCAGGCTGCTGGTCCCAATCCAGGGAGCCAGCCACGCATGTCACGTCGTGTGTGGACAAGCACCCGTAAGTAGCGTACATAGGAAAGAATGAATAACTCCCTCAATATTGAGGGTAAAAATACAAATAAATGTGAGAAAAATTCAGAATTCAAAAGCGCACAGAGTGATACTAAAATCGATATATAATTACAATATATTGAGATTGGTCTCTCAGGGGTGAGATGCAAATTTGCACCCTACAGAGAGCACCCACAACCCAGCCTAATCCATGGTGTCATGCATGCACCACACACATACACGACATGCCCATGCTGCACGTGCACATGGACAACATGGATGACACCCATGCGCCATACATGCCATATGCGCTGTATGCACCATATGTGCCATATGCGTCATACATGCCCTATGTGCTGTATGCATCATATGCATCATATGTGCCCTATGTATCATATGTGTTATATGTGTCATATGCACCGTATGTGCCATATCTACCGTACGGGCTGTATGCGCTGTATGTGCCATATATGCTGTATACGCCATACACATTGTACATGCCATATGCGCCATATGTGTCGTACATGTCATACATGCCATATGTGCCATATGTGTCATACATGTCATACATGCCATATGCACCACATGCATGCAGGTGCACCATGCACCCAACACCCGTTGACTGATGGGAAAAACCCATGGGTTGACAAGTTTGGGTTTCCTATGGGTTGGGTGCAGTTCACCCACATTTGACCCATGGGTGACCTGTGTAGGGAATGGCACGGGTCACCCACGGGTCAAATGTGGGTGACCCGCACCCGACCCATGGGAAACCCAAACCCGTCAACCCATGGGTTTTTTCCCACGGGTCAACGGGTCTCGGGTACGCGCCGCACCCACACGCAATACGTCGCGTACGTGGCGGCGCGTATGCGGTGGCGCGTACATCGCGTTCGTCACGGCGCATGTGCATATGTCGCGTCGGGCGGCGCGTGTGCGTACGGGCGTTGCGTACGTTGCGTACGTTGCGTACGTGGCGGCGCGTGCGCGTACGGGCGTTGCGTACGTCACGTTCGTCACGGCGCGTGCGCATACGTCACGTTCGTCACGGCGCGTGCGCATACGTCACGTTCGTCACGGCGTGTGCGCATACGTCGCGTTCGTCGCGTATGTGGCGGCACGTGCGCGTAACGGGCGTTGCGTACGTCGCGTTCGTTGCGGCGCGTGCGCGTACGTCGTGTACGTCACGTTCGTGGCGTCGCGTGCGCGTACGGCACGTTCATCGCGTTCGTGTCGGCGCTATGCTTTCGTCGCGTTCGTGTCGGCACTACGCTTTCGTCGCGTTCGTGTCGGCGCTACGCTTTCGTCGCGTTCGTGTCGGCGCTACGCTTTCGTCGCGTTCGTGTCGGCGCTACGCTTTCGTCGTGTTCGTGTCGGCGCTACGCTTTCGTCGCGTTCGTGTTGGCGCTACGCTTTCGTCGCATTCGTGTCGGCGCTACGCTTTCGTCGCGTTCGTGTCGGAGTTGACGCCCCGGGTTGGGCCCGGGTCACAGGTGCTCGTGGCTTGACCCGCACCCACACCCAAGGACACCCGACCCGGTGACCCGTGCGGGTTGGCCTGACCCGTGCATTTCCCTAGACCTGTGCCATTCTCTAATCACACTCACACTGTTCTTAAACCAGTTTCCTATTGCAGATCATTCACTGCAACCAATGTGACTCTCCTTCATATTGCTCGCCAACTCCTCAGACCAGCACTTACACAGGATCAAGCCGCCACATGTTGACAGTGTTGTGACAAAGAAATATTGAGTAACATTATTAGGGAACGGCACGGGTCACCCATGGGTCAAATGTGGGTGACCCGCACCCGACCCATGGGAAACCCGAACCCGTCAACCCATGGGTTTTTTCCCATGGGAAACCCGACCCCGTCAACCCATGGGTCGACGGGTGTCGGGTGCGTGCCGCACCCGCACGCATGCGGCGCGTACTGCGCATACGGCACGTATGATGCATATGGCATGTGCAGCGCGTATGGCGCATGCGGCGCGTATGGCACATACGGTGCATACGGCACGTACGACGTGTACGATGCGTACGGTGCGTACGGTGCGTATGATGCGTACGGTGCGTATGGCACATACGGCATGTACGGTGCATATGGCATGTATGGCACGTACAATGTGTACAACGCATACTGCACGTACAATGTGTATGATGCGTATGGCGCATACGGCGCGTACAACTCGTACGGTGCATTCGTTTCATTTGTGGTGTTGCATGCACGTACGGCACTTTCATCGTGTTGGGGGCATTGTGTTTGTGTCAGCGTGTGCGCATACGCATAAGTTGCGTTCGTGTCGGAGTTGATGCCCCGGGTTAGGCCCGGGTCATGGGTGCTCATGGCTTGACCCACACCCACACCCAAGGACACCCAACCCGGTGACCCGTGCAGGTTGGCCTGACCCATGCATTTCCCTAGACATTATATATATTTCCTACACTAAAACTGTAATATCTCCCCAATCACTCCCATATCAAGGCACAACTTCTCATTGCAGTTCTATATATCTTGAAGTATCTACAGGAATATTTACAAGATTTTAGCAAGAAGTTTTGTGTAACTCTATGTACCTGGCCAGCCCCATACCTAGCTAGCCCCATGGTCTGGAAGAGCAGATATTGAATGAGATACAGAAGGGGAAGAAGGGAAACAAATAGGAGAACATACAGGGGATATAGGAGAAGGAACTCACATGCAGAGGAATGAGAAATAGTGAAACCGGGGTGCATATATGCAGCCACTGAGGACAGCTGACAGAGAGACAGGAGAGGAGGACATGGGACATGGCTCAGGAAGGGAATATTTGTTGCGCACAAGAAGGGAAAAAAGGGACACATGGTTTCTATTCAATTGACACCACTGACAGGTGTCATTTCTCTATGAAGATCATATCGGGACAACCCACAATGGGCCAACCCTGCATATGCTCTACAATTTCCATTAGTTATGGATCATACTCTCATCAGACAGTTTATGTCAAGTGCATGTACTGAGGCCCGGTAGTTTGGCAGTGCCAACCAAGTACCCAGCAGTGACCAAGCAACATACTTAATACACCATCCCTGTTCAGCACATCCCTCGTTCCCATTCCTCATCCCCATTCCTTATCCACCTCACCAACCCAATAATCCTACCTGTTCCACTCCTCGTTCCCTGACCCGTCTTACCTCGGGACATCTTATCCTTGTCTTAACTTTGGCTACGACCCCTTTGTTTTATAATCGGCCACTCCCTATTGTCCTATCCTTGGCCACGTTCCTATTATTCTATTTTCATTGTCCCATCCCCGTTTACATTCCTTCATTCTAATTATACTCATTGTGGACAATACCCACATGCTCTGCATACCTTATTGTTCCACATTCTTTATTCCACATGTCGCTTCTTAATCTATATAAGTGTCAAGTCTGCAACACCGAGTACCGGCTCACTCGGGAATACCGACCAACCAGCCCTTGCCCACATCATCTTGCACTATCACACGGCCTCGGCTCAGTATACCCGGTACATCATCTGGACCACTCCTCTCGTCCTATCCTCTTCATTGTTCTCTCACCCCCTATCCATTCCTTGTGTCATGCACCAGACATACTGACAGGCCTCGGGAGAGCCGAAGGGGCTGGACGGGTAAAGGCCAAGTCCTGCAGGCTAGAAGTAGTGGCATGGCTTCAACGTGCTCGTGCGTTGCGCCCTACTTCCCATGCGTGCCACTGATTTGGGACAGAGGGATACCTGGGAGAGTGCCGAGAGTGTCGGCCCAGGTAAAGGACTTGGGACAGGAGGAGGGAGGACAAGAAGGCGTAAACCTAGTTGATTTCCAGAACAAAGAACCATCTACATACATTGGCTACTTATATAGGCTAATAAGTGAGATGTGGAACAGAGTGGCACAAGGAATGGAGAACAATAAGGTATGAAGAATCATGTGGCAGTATTGTCCACAATGATCAAGAATAGAACAAGGAATGTGGATGATAATAGAACAATAAAGTATGGCCGAGGACAAAAGAGTGAGTGAGAATAGAACAATGGGAGTGGCCAAACATAAAACAATAGGGCCACTGCCAAGTGACAACAAAGAGTGAATGTCCTGAAGGTAAGCAGGCAAGGGGAAGGACAGGGAATAACAGAATGACAAAGGATAGAGGGGATGGGATGAGGAAAGTGAACCAAATGATGAACTGAATGTACCGGACCGAGAACATGTACTGGCGAGGGATGCCTTGTCACTGGTGTGTGGGACTAAAAGGCAAGGGTTGTTCGGTCGGTACTACCGAGTGAACCAGAGCTTGGAATCAGGGGCTTGACACCTTGACCCACTCCCCCTGAAACATATTACTACTTCATTATTGTTTGGTTGCGGCCCTACTGTTTTATCTCCAGTCGTCATTGTTCTATTTCCTCCTCCACTCCCTCATTATCTTGTTGTCAGCCATCCTCTATTATTCTAATCTTGCTTACATTCCTTTTCTGTTCTTGATCACTGTGGACAATGCCTCCATGTGGTTTCTTCATACCTTATTGTTTTCCATTCCTTATGCCACCCTGTTCCACATCTTGCTTCTTAACTATATAAGTAGCGGGATGTATGTAGATAGTTCCTCACTCAGAATATCAAATCTGTTCGCACCCCTTATCCGTTTCCCATCTCTAAAGTCCTTCGCTTGAGCCGACACCCTTGGCATCCTCACGAGACTCCTCCCGATCCAAACTAGTGGCATGCACAGAACAGCAGGGTGCAACACATGAGCACGTTGAAGCCTAGCCACTCCGAAACAGTTTGTAGGACTTAACCGATTATCTCGGTGTCACTGAATCTTAACAATAAGTAGGACATGCATGTACATATTTCCTCATTCTGGGTATTGACTAGGCTTAGGCCCTTCTACCTTCTTCCCCTCTGTTAAGTCCTCAACTTGGGCCGGCATCATCAGCATCCTCCTGAGTATCTGTCTGTTGCAAATCAGTGGCATGCACGGCAAGTAGGGCACAATGCACGAGTACATTGAAGCCAATGCCACTACTCTCGGCCTGCAGGACTTGGCCATTGTCTGCCCAACCTTTTGGCAGTCCTGAAGTCCATCAGTACCCGAAGCTTGACAGTTTACATGTATAAATTAGCTGTAGTTACAAGCAATTAGCAACTGGACAGAAGAAGAAAATATTTTTTCCCCCCATACCACTAGCCACTAGGCTACACTCAAATATATTCACTTGCGCTGAACCGAAGGTTAAGCACTGAGTGCACACCTACCCATTTAGGATTAGAACACTTGATACTTGTTGTACAGCAAGTCTAGGGCACAGTTGGGTTCTCTACATTATACATTATTGTTCTCTATCACCACATATTACATTTAGCTTGTCAGAGAACCAGAAATTGCCAAAGCTGCACTTTGGCACCCAGACCAGCTCCCCAGAATGGCACCTAAGTGGAGGTGAAACCCAGGACTTAGCCTAGGGTAGATCACCAATAGCACAAGAGTTTCTCTATCGATAAATATAGATAAAATCACAGTAGATTCTAGGGATTATTATCCTACTTTTACAGTCGACTCTCAGATATTCTAGCATGGGAAACCCTATAGAAACCTAGTTTACCACACCAAACAACAGACAGGGTAGTAGCATATATACACATTAAATATTAACTACTCACTCCATAGTCGTGACTCTTGTACTACAGTAAATAGTATAACAATTAGTACAAATTCCCCACCACATTATTCTAGAGAATGTAGCTTGGGAGGGCCTTGCTTAGATTATTAGTGTCAAGCGCCGGATACTGACGGACTTCAGTACTGCCGAGGGGTGTTGTCGAAAGGTTGGGCGGACTATGGCCAAGTCCTGCAGGCCAAGAGTAGTGGCGTTGGCTTCAACGTACTCGTGCGTTGCGCCCTACTTGCCGTGCATGCCACTGTATTTGCAACAGACAGATACTCGGGGGGATGCTGAGGATGCCGGCCCGAGTCGAGGACTTAACAGAGGAGAAGAAGGTAGAAGGGCCTAAGCCTAGTCGATACCCAGAATGAGGAAGTATGTACATCCATGTCCTACTTATATAGGTTAAGAAGCGACATGTGGAATAAGGAATGTGGGACAACAAGATATGCAAAGCATGTGGTCATTGTCCACAACAATCAAAATTAGAACAAGGAATGCAAAGCGGGGATAGAACAATAAAAGACAGGATAATAGAATGTGCCCGAAGATAGGACAATAGGAGGTGCCAGACTATAAGACAAGGCTGGTAACCGAGGATAGTACAAGGACAGAAAGTCCCGAGGTGAAATGGACCGAGGAATGTGGATGGCGGATGTACCGAGCCGAGACCGGTGTATCAAGCGTTATGCATGCTGCGTGGATGCTTGTACATGGACGTAGGGTGGTTGTTCGGTCGGCACTGGCGAATAATCGGGACCTCGGTATGTGTACTTGACAATTAGCAGTAATTTGTTACTGACTAAAGTCTGCATCTGAAAAAGCGATTACCAATCAGCCAATTTCTGTCACAGCTTTCTCGATGGCTTCCAATTGATCTGGAATCCAGACCATGCCTGGGGATCAATACATGTGTAATACCCTGCCAATGAATACTTCCATCTCGGGGAGGTATCCAGGGCAGACTTGGCTTCTATAAGTGGGATTGTGGGACTATTCTCAGACTGGAAGAAATGGCAGTTGAGTTCAGGGATGGAATATGGTCATATCTAATCACATAATAAGGATAAAATCTAGAACCAGGAACAAAATCCTTACATCCCAAAAAGTCAGTCAAATGTCTCCATGAGCATAACAGCTATGTGTTAAGTCTGCATGTCAGGCGCTTAGCTAGATACTTCCAGAAGGGTTTCTGGATGCTTCCAATGTGTTTCCATGAAGGGGGTCAAGACTCAAATGATGGAGAGGCTAGAGATTGCAGATTTGCGGATGGAGATGGAAAGGCAGAAAGACGGGAAGCACCGGGGGCTTAGAGCTGTTCATGGTATTAGGTTGTATGACTAGTCGTTCAAGTGTTTGAGGTCGAAGGGACTTGGCTTCAACTTATGTGTTGCAACCTCCTCAATCATCTGTCCCTAATTTAGGAAAGTTGGAAAGTTTACTGGAACTGAATTGGAAACCATGATGCAGATTAAGTCGATATTCATACTGGCAAATAGTCCAGTCAACTGGGGGCTTATTTACATGTAACTAATCCTTGTACTATCTTTTGCCAAGTAAAGACAAGGGGGAGAAAGGAATACAAGGGGCTAATAGAAAAAGAAGAACAAGGGAGTGAGGTACATGATGATCCTGCACGCTGTTTATCGAAGGAGTGGAACCTAGGTTATGGAATCACAGAGGTTCAGGATTATGGAACTTCAGCTTGAAGCAACGGATTTGCAGAAAGCAATTGTTCCAGACTTTTAACAGTCAGAAAGTCCCAGAAAAGGTGCAGGTGGTTGTGGGGACTAATATGGGTTTATTGGGGGCATGGGCAATAACACTATGATACATTCGGTAAGGATACATCCACACCTATGGTGGAAATAGGGCATCTTGTTTACAGGTTTCTAGACTGTGCTGCAAGTGTCTATTATATTGGAGGCAATATATCGATGTGCTGACATCAAATTAGAAATGGATATACTTGGGGCTGGCATATTTCAAGGTTAGCAGTAAGTTATCTAGGGCCACCTGAGTTCTGGTCTTGCCATGTCCACACCCCTTATATATGATATTACTCTCAGTTAATCCACCCACCAGTTGACTGTCATTGAGCTCACCATCCATCCCATGCTTCATGGACACCTGCTCTTCCTCTCTGGCAGAGATTCAGTATTGTCAAGTACACATACTGAGACCCGTCCACTCGGCAATGCTGACTGAGCAACCATCCTATATCCATGACCAAGTGTCTACGCTGTATGCATAACACTTGGTACACCGGTCTCGGCTCGGTACATCCACCATTCACACTCCTTGTCCTCACCCTTTGGTCCGTCTCACCTCGGGACTTCCTGTCCTTATACTATCCTCGGCTGTGACTCCATTGTTTTATAGTCAGCCACTCCCTATTGTCCTATCCTTGGCCACATTTCTATTATCCTATCCTTGATTGTCTTATCCCCATTTTGCATTCCTTCATTCTAATTTTACTTGTTGTGGACAATAACCACATGCTCTACATACCTTGTTGTCTCACATTCCTTATTCCACATGTCACTTCTTAACCTATATAAGTAGGACATGCATGTACATATTTTGTTAAATCCATGTGCCAGTGCTTAGCTAGAGGCTTCCGGAAGGGTTTCTGGAGGGTTCCGAATAGTTTCTGAAGGGAGGGTTCATACTCTGGGGATGGAGAGACTAAGGGTCGGACTCGGGATCGGAATTGGAATGGGGATGGGAGTCGGGAAGCGCCAGGGGTCTTAAGACTGTTCACGGTATAGGGTGATACGAGTGGTTCGAGGTCGCAGGGACTTGGCTTCAACTTATGTGTTGCACCCTCCTCGATCATCTGTCCCTAATTTCAGAGAGTCAGAAATTTTACCTGAACTTAATCGGAAACTACGACACAGAATTAAGTTGATATTCATACTGGCGAATAGTCCAGTCAACTGGTGACTTATATACATGTATCTAGTCTTGTACTATCTTTTACCAAGTAAAGACAAGGGGGGGAAGAGAGTACAAGGGGCAATATAAAACGAAGAACAAAGGAGTGAGGGACACGATGATCCTGCATGTTGTCTATCAAAGGAGTGGAACCTTGACTTCGAAATCTTCGGAGGTTCGGAAATGCAGAACCTTGGAATGATGTATCAGAGATCTGGAATTCAGTTATTCAGACTTGAGCGATCGGAAAGGTTCCAGAAACAGCGCAGGTGGTTGTGGTGTTTAATGTGGATTTGTTTGGTGGCATGGGCCATAACATATTTCCTCATTCTGGGTATCAACTAGGCTTAGGCCCTTCTACCTTCTTCCCCTCTGTTAAGTCCTCGACTTGGGCCGGCATCATCAGCATCCTCCCAAGTATCTGTCTGTTGCAAATCGGTGGCATGCACGGCAAGTAGGGCACAATGCACAAGAACGTTGAAGCCAATGCACGAGTATGTTGAAGTCAATGCATGAGTATGTTGAAGCCAATGCACGAGTACGTTGAAGCCAACACACGAGTACCTTGAAGCCAATGCACGAGTACATTGAAGCCAACGCACGAGTATGTTGAAGCCAATGCACGAGTACCTTGAAGCCAACGCACGAGTACATTGAAGCCAACGCATGAGTACATTGAAGCCAACGCACGAGTACATTGAAGCCAACGCACGAGTACGTTGAAGCCAATGCACGAGTACGTTGAAGCCAATGCACGAGTACGTTGAAGCCAACTGTCAAGTCCACGTACCAAGACCCATCCGCCGGCAGTGCCGACCGAGCAATCATCCTATACCCACGACCAAGTGCCCGCGTCGCCTGCATAACACTTGGTGCGTCGGTGCCGGCTCGGCACATCCGCCATCCACATTCCTCGGTCCGTTTCACCTCAGGACTTTCTGTCCTTGTACTATCCTTGGTTACCAGCCTTGTCTTATAGTCTGGCACCTCCTATTGTCCTATCTTCGGATATATTCTATTATCCTGTCTTTTATTGTTCTATCCCCGCTTTGCATTCCTTGTTCTAATTTTGTTCGTTGTGGACAATGACCACATGCTCTGCATACCTTATTGTCCCACATTCCTTATTCCACATGTTGCTTCTTAAACCTATATAAGTAGGACATGGATGTACATGCTTCCTCATTCTGGGTATCGACTAGGCTTAGGCCCTTCTACCTTCTTCTCCTCTGTTAAGTCCTCGACTCGGGCCGGCATCCTCAGCATTCCCCTGAGTATCTGTCTGTTGCAAATACAGTGGCATGCACGGCAAGTAGGGCGCAACGCACGAGTACGTTGAAGCCAACGCCACTACTCTTGGCCTGCAGGACTTGGCCATAGTCCGCCCGACCTTTCGACAACACCCCTCGGCAGTACCGAAGTCTGTCAGTATCCGACGCTTGACACCAACGCATGAGTACATTGAAGCCAATGCACGAGTACGTTGAAGCCAATGCACGAGTACGTTGAAGCCAACGCACGAGTATGTTGAAGCCAACGCACGAGTATGTTGAAGCCAACGCACGAGTATGTTGAAGCCAACGCACGAGTACGTTGAAGCCAACGCACGAGTACGTTGAAGCCAACGCCACTACTCTTGGCTAGGGAATAGCACGGGTTCGGCCAACCTGCACGGGTCACCGGGTCGGGTGCCCTTGGGTGCAGGTGTGGGTCAAGCGGAGAGCACCCGTGACTCAGCCCAACCTGGCACGTCAATCATGTACGCGTGCATGCGCACGAGTACGACACCCAACCTGGCACTCGCTCCTGTCGTACATGTGCACGTACAACACGCACGTGCATACGACACACACATGTGGCACACACATACGACATGCACGTGCGGCACGGGCATACGACACACACGCGCCGCACACATATGACACGCACGTGCCGACACCAACGAGCCATACGTGGATGCGTAGAACGTGTTCGTCTTGGCGTGTACGTGTACAGTGCATTTGTGCGTGCGCATACAACGCGTCCATATTGGTGCGTTCGAGTCGGCGCGTTCGAGTCGGCACATACGCATACGGCACATTCAAGTCGGCACGTACGCGTATGGTGTGTTCGTGTCGGCGCAAATGCGACGTACGGCACGAACGCGCCGCAGGCGTGTGGGTACGCCGCGCACCCGACACCCGTCAACCTGTGGGAAAAAACCCATGGGTTGATGGGTTCGGGTTTCCCATGGGTCGGGTGCGGGTCACCCAAATTTGACCCGTGGGTGACCCGTGCCATTCCCTACTCTTGGCCTGCAGGACTTGGCCATTGTCCGCCCAACACCCTTCGGCAGTACCAAAGTCCAACAGTACCCGAAGCTTGACAACTATATTGGTCCCATCACTACTTACCAGGGAAAATGTGGAGAATGAGTTGGGCTCACTTTTGAGCAAGTCTTGAAGACAAGCAATATGGGCATTGCAGCAGACAACAAGCCAGAGTACCCCTTGGCCTCCTGTTGGCTCATATTCAACTCTTCCAGTCGCCATGGGATCTGTGCTCATGCCATTTCTCATGCTTTCTCTTTCATGTCATCAGGGACTTTCACCTTGAGTTTATCAGACACCTTGAAAAATAAAGGGATTGGGTCTGGACCAATAACATTCACCGTAACTCCTCTTACCTATTTGATATATTTGATATTTATGACCCTTGAACAGCCTCATATACCCACCTTGACCACCAAGCCTACCTGTGTCCCTGCCCCAGGTCTATCACTATAACATTGTGGGAACCATTTGATAGGATATGAGCTCTTATAGGTTAATATGACTTGAGTAGGAACACAAGGGATACTCAGACTAGATAATATAAACTCCTCAGTGTGGTCAAGCACTATGACATTTGAAAGAACTACCTAGATAATATAAACTACAAGTTGTTAGGATCAATATTTATTTTACAATTATTCTGCTCACCTCTTCAGTGTAGTCAAGCACTGAGGAGAAGAGAAATTACTCTGCACAATGAGAGCACACATATACTATACTCCCAGTGATGTCATATCTGACTGGGAGTGAAAAAGTATGAACTTTGGAACCCACTGGCAACTTCCAGATGGAACCAAAATACAATGTTCACATCATTAGAAATACAAGAATATAAGAATTTTAGTCGCAAAAAATAAAGGAAAGATAAAAGAAAAATAAAAGGTAAATATACCGATAGTTCCCCATCAAAAATAATGAGGAATATTGGAAATTTTGATTAAATCAGGCTTGATTTGTCAGAATAGACCCAACATACCCCTTCAAGCCTAATATAAGCCTAATTTTTTGACAATCATCTTCACCTTCAGGCCGGATAGACCCTTAGTAAGGATGTCTCCTAGCATTTGGTTGGTTGGTAGATATTGAGAAGTAATATCATTATTCTTGACTGAGTTGCATATGAAATAAAGCCAGATGTCAAAATGCTTCATTTGTGTATGTTGTTGATTACCATGTGTGATGGTGATAGCAGATTGATTGTCACAATGGATCTTGATTGGGAATTGAATAGGTTGAAATATCTCAGTGATTAAGTGACACATCCAGAGTGCTTCTTTACTCACATGTGTAAGCGCAATGAATTCAGCCTCTGTCAAATATAACACTACAATTGACTGTTTTTGGCAGCTCTAGGAGACAGATCCACCATCAATTTGAAAGAGGTACACACAAATTGAATGGCGGTGATCTTGAGATGCCCAATCGGCATCAGCATATCCAAAGAGTCCTTTGCAGCTTTTACCTAGAACTAATTTGTAGTCTTTAGTTCCTTTTAGATACTTAAATACTCTCTGAGCCACTTCCCAATGTATTTTACTGGGATTATTAAGGAATTGTGAGAGTAATGATACGGTGAAGGATATGTCTGGACACATTGCAATGGCCACATACATGAGTGAGCCGATTGCTTGTTGATACAGTATAGTAGACTTCCTTGATACAGGATACCTCCTTGATACAAATTGATTTTCCAAGGTCTATTCTCATTCCACTGATACAGGGTTTTGCATGAAGAATCTACTATATATAAGCAACATTTAAGCCAAACCACATAAGGGAGGGAGAAGAATTGCATTCAGGAGGAATTTATTTTCATCTAAAATTTACTCAATTTTGATACATACAATCTTAAATCAGTGATTGGTCAATTTTTCTAAGAGTGTCAAGTGCACATACCAAATATCTGGTAATTTGGCAGTACCAACCAAGAAAATCAGACTACGTCCAAGTCCCATGTCCAAGCTGCATGCCAGTTACTTGGTACACCGGTTTCGGCTTGACTCACCCACCATCCACATTCTTTACCTATCTTTAATTCACCTTACCTCAATCATCATCCATCAATCCCATCACGTCCACTCCTCATTCCTCAACCCACCTCACCTCGGGACTTCCTGTCCTTGTATTATCTTTGGCTATGGCTCCATTGTTTTATAATCGGCCATGGCTCCATTGTTTTATAATCGGCCATGGCTCCATTGTTTTATAATCGGCCATGGCTCCATTGTTTTATAATCAGCCACTTCCCATTGTCCTATCCTTGGCCACATTTCTATTATTCTATCTTTTATTGTTCTATCCCCATTTCCATTCCTTCATTCTAATTTTACTCGTTGTTGACAATAACCACATGCTCTGCATACCTTGTTGTCTCACATTCCTTATTCCACATGTCGCTTCTTAAACCTATATAAGTAGGGCATGCATGTACATATTCCTCATTCTGTGTTGTTGTTGTTGTTGTTGTTGTTAGAAGACTTATCATTGCCATTCTTCTTTGCCCCCTGTTGTTTGGTGTGGTAAACTAGGTTTCTATGGGGTTTCCTGTGCTATAATATTGGAGAGTTGACTGTACAAATAGGGTAATGATTCCTTGGATTTACTATGATTTTATCTGTATTTATTGCTAGGGAATTTGTGGTACTATTGGTGTTCTACCCTAGGCTAAGTCCCGGGTTTCACCTCCACTTAAGCACCGTTCCGGGGAACTGGTCTGGGTGCCAAAGTGCTGGAATAGAGATTTGCACTCCTCTCACAATGTAGATGACAAATATAGTGATGTAGATCAATAATATATAATGTTATGAACCCAACTGTGGCTCCAAGCATTGGTACGATGAGTGTCCAGTGTTTCAATCCTAAATGGGTAGGTGTGCACTCGGCGCTTAACCTTCAGTTCAGCACAAGTGAAAGATATTCAAGTGTAGCTTAATAGCTAGTGATGTGGAGGAAAATATTTCTTCTTCTTTGGTTGTTAATTGCTTGTAGCTACAGTTACTTTATACAAATAAATCTCCTGATGAGAATATGATCCGTAACTAATGGAAATTGTGGAGCATATGCAGGGTCGGCCCAATATGGGTCGCCCTGATGCAATCTTCTGGCAGATGGCACCTGTCAGTGGTGCCCATTAAATATAAAGCTAATTATCCCTTTGTTCCCTCTTGTGTGTAGTGGATATTCCCTTCCTAAGCCATGTCCCATGTCCTCCTCTCCTGTCTCTCTGTCACCTGTCCTCGGTGGCTGCATATATGCACCCCGGTTTCTCCAATTCTCATTCCTCTGCATGTGATTACATTCCCCTATATCTTTTGTACCTTCTCCTGTCTGTTTCCCTTCATCCCCTTCTGTATCTCATTGAATCTCTGCTCTTCCAGTCCATTGGGCTAGCTAGGTATGGGGCCAGGTACATAGTGTTACACAAAACCTCTTCCTAAAATCTTGTAAATATTCTTGTAGATACCTGATGATATGTAGAGCTTTGGTGCAGAGTTGCGCCTTGACTGGGGGATTATTGGGGGAGATATTACAGTTTTAGTGTAGGAAATATGTATAATGTCACTCAATATTTTTTCATCACAACACCCCCTTCTTACTCCTCTTGTTTTTCAAGTTGTTTGAATTGTACAAAGACTGATTGTTGTTGTTGTTGTTAGAGTTGGAACGATTGGATGTGGACATGTTCAATTTTGAAGGATTTCCAAAGTTGTTGTACCCCTTGTGTTCCCAGTACCTGCTGTTGATATCAAGTGAAAACTGTCTGAGCTTGGCAAGGGTTTTGAATTGAGGGAATTGAAGGAGGCTGTCCTTGATGTGTTTGGCCAACCCTTTGTATGCCACATGTGTGAGGGTGGCATCGTTTCACTGAGTACAAGTTGATCCTCGTGCAAAGTTGATGAAGTAGTGTGCTGCTCAATGATGATCTTTCATGATTATCTTACCAAGTTCAATTTTTGCTTGTGCAGCATTGTTGAATGGTCCAAAGTTTGTCTCAAGTTTGGATCAAAAGTCTTTCCAGACCCTAAGCCAACTAGGCAGATGGAAAACAGACTTACACAAACCACAGACTATGCCAAGGTGATACAGACTCAAAACACTGACAGAACACTCAAATCATCTCACTGTGTCATTATCGTCATAGTTGTCTGCTCCTTCTTCTCTAAAAAAGGACGGACGTTGGTACTGGGAATTCAACAGTGGCCTTCAGGCTCAATGGGTGGTCTATCGGTCGAAGAATTTAGAGCTTCCAGACTTTTCGCGGAATACCGACAACAATACCATCAGCGAAATCTTCTTCGATGTATGCTCCTATAGATCTATCGCTGTACATCCTTCGAGTGAATATCAACTCATAGCACAACCTATTGTCATCGGACGGAACTGCTGCTCTATCCACAACTGCATTTTCGCCTTCCGGAGAATATTTTGCCTATGGAATTTCCCTCTCCTTTCCTCCCAATCTTGAGAGTGCCTCATCATATTGTATCTGGAGTTAATGTAACTCCTGTGTGATTAACCAGGGCTCTGACTTTTCTACCGTCTATGTCCGGCCTACTTCCAACCCTTTCGATAAGGCGATCGAGGATCCATTGAACAAAGATCCCGGAAAACTTCCTGACCAGATCCGATTCTCCAAGTTCTCTAGTATTACTTGGACTCTTGATAACAAAGGATTTTTCTACCCGGTAGCTTCTATTTGAACCAAACCACGTGTCATTCCAAAAAATTGTTGCAGAGCTCGAGAGGAGCACGGGGATGCAACTGAAGACCTCGCAGGGACTGAAACTACCCAAGACTCAATGCAAAGCTTTACTATCACAAAGTGGGGACATCTCAATGTTTGTACACCAATCTACCTCTCTTCCTGTTTGATATCTGATCCATCTCGTCTTCTGTGCATCACAGCGGATGATGTTCTTGTCATGGAAGATGCTGAGAATTGTGAATATATTTATGGCGTAGAACTGAGTGAGGTAGACGGAAGATACCTCATGCTTTCTATTTCTCGCGATACCTCACAGGTAACCTTTCATGCATGATATACTGGCATAATATCGTTGATTTTCGTTATTTGTATGACAGAATTTTTTTTTTTTTTTGGATAGCAGACTTGACCCAGAATGAATTCGGACCAAACATGAAGCGGAACAAGATCATAGGCGTTTTCGACGCGGTATATGACTAGTTGGTATTGCTCTTACTTCATTTATACATACTCTGATATATACCATCAAGCGTTTCTAACAATGACACCAAGTTCTATCTCGTCACCAATAAGGATGCACCTATGTGCCGCGTAGTTCAGTTTGACCTGGCAGATCCTCAAAAAGGCATGCACGACTTCATCCCAGAGGTCAAGGATGCGCATTTGGAGACAATCTCTGTCGTCGATAATGACAAATTTGTGATTGTTTATAAACGCAACGTGAATTTTCTTTCCTACTGCTACATGTCAGCCACTTCAAATTTCTTGTAGGTCAAGGACGAGCTTTATATCTATTCCTCTACCGGGACACATATGCAGCGTCTGGCCTCTGACTTTTTTGGTAGGATCAGCGTACCGGGAATAAAGCGTTAACATTCGTCGTTTTTAGCCACATTGTCAGGCTTCACCACACCGGGTAACATTCAGATGTACGATTTTAATGCCCCCTCGGAGACGCAATGGACCTTGTACAGAGCAACACAGGTTAAAGGATTGATTCTAGAAGATTTCCTTGCTGAACAGGTACGTGCCGCACTTGAATAAACACTGGCCCATTGCGTGTGCTCACACTGGTCACGTCAGGTCTGGTATTCAAGCAAGGATGGAACCCGAGTTCCCATGTTCATCGTCCGTCACAAAAACACGCCTTTGGATGGAACCGCACCGGCATTGCAATACGGTAGGTGTCTCGGTACTAGTCTTTTATCTACTAAGTTGCTCATTCCATCCAGGTTATGGAGGGTTTTCCATAGCTCTCGGTCCGTGGTTTAGTTCGTCGACTCTTACTGCTATCCAAGCATATGGAATGATCTACGCTGTACCAAACATTCAGTAAACATATATCCTATCTATTTCTTGTTGGGTGCAAACTAGCATCTCACCCCTGAGAGGTCAACCTCAATATATTGTAATAATATATCGATTTTGGTATCAAACAGTGCGCTTTTGAATTCTCTATTTTTCTCGATTTTAATTGTATTTTTATCCTCATTATCGAGGAAGTTATTCCTGTTCTACTTTGTACGCTACTTACGGGCGCTTGTCCACGCACGACGCGACTAGCGTGGCCGGCTCCCTGGGTTTGGAACCGGCAGCCTGGCTCAAACCTTCGATAGGGTCAAGGGCTGGCTGCAAGGTATATGCGGGTGAGACACGACCCGCGCAAAGCCTCCCTCCTCAGTTATTGACTATACTGAGGAGGTGAGTCGTGTAAAATATTGTACAAGCCTTTAAGGCTAATTCTCTTTCATTTCTTTTGTAAGATAAATAAAATAGGTATATTTTCGAATATACAGCTCAGTTATTGACTATACTGAGGAGATAAATAAAATAGCTGCTTAAAGAAATCTTCAATCCTACTGTATTTGCTCATAATCCCATCATTTCTGACATGAATTCTAGGGGTGGATCTGAGTTTGGTCGGTCTGTTGCATCAGTTTCATTTCTTCTTAACGAGACTCGATAGGTGAGGAATGGTACCTTGCAGGCATTAAAGAGAAGGTTAAGCCCATTCACCAATAATTTCTTATATCAGCTGATATGACGCAAACAAGCTCAATGTGTTCCATGATTTGATCGCTGAGACGTAAGTAACACCTTGTAGATAGGTTGGCATCTTCCTTGACCACATTTTGGTTGTCAGGCAATTCCTCGTATCAAACAAATACGCTTCTCCAGGCAAGATTGCAATCAACGGTGGTTCAAACGGGGTACGTGATGATTTCTACCTAATATTTCAAGCAATAACTTCTCATTGACAGGTCTTCTTGTGGCTGCATGTGTCCACCGTGCTTCAGAGGTAACATTTGGGGAGGCGGTCGCTAAAGTCGGTGTCTTGGATTTGCTCAAGGTTAGTCTTCTACACTTCTCGAGTATGAGTCACACGAAACAACTGCATATTACAGATCAGTCGATTTACCATTGGTTTGTCTCTATCTGCTTTACTACTGCCCCTTTTAATCCAGCTATTTACCAGGTAAAATGTTCACTTCGGATTACGGCGATCCTCAGGACCCTCATGATTTCGACTTCATTTACCCTATTTCTCCTGTGCACACTGTGCCAAAGAATCAAAATCTGCCTCCCGTGTTGCTTATGACAGCTGACCGTAAGTCAATCCATTATTCTCACTCACCATGACAATTGCCGAGTGGGAGACAAAGATGATGATCGCGTGGTACCTCTGCATTTGTTTAAATACGCAGCAACTCTGCAGCACGTTGCCCCAGGAAACACCCCCTCTGCTTATCTGTATTTATCGTAAGGCGGGACATGGAAGTGGCAAGAGCACAGCAAAGCAGTATGACCAGAATTGTATTGAAATGGGTGTTTTCTGACTCATTGCAGGATCCAAGACGCTGTCGCTCTGTGGAGTTTGGTAGCACACACGTTGGGTTTGAAGTGGCAAGTCAATGAAGAATGAGCACGATAAGTACCCTTGTTTTAGGATGAAAAGTCGAAGTGTGGTTTCAGAGTATATTAAGTGGTTCTGATCCACGTGACCAAGTTAGGTTAGCTAGAAGAGGGATGCTATTACATGTGGGAGGATATAAGAGGGCAACAAGGTATAATAAACGATGGTGAATATCCGGCAAGTACGCACTACCAATATAAAGAGTGAGATAGTAGGAACGAAAGCAATGAATGAAAGTGGTGTGGTTTTTATTATTGTGACAAAAGACGAGTAGGATTTAACTTGGATGTCCATTGTTGAAGCTCCTTGATATTTGGAGCAGCAAGTCCATATGAGTTCGACGCGGTGAAAAGGGTAAAAGTGAATCGGCGCTGCTCAGATAACCACTGTCAGAGACCAGCGATCAGCAGTCCAAAGGCTCAACGCACCCAAAAAGTGTTTCCCTTTCCAGATTGTGTTCTATCTTAACGCCCTTCAAACTAATAACACTCAGTTCTTCGAGTTCGTTGGAACGTGCATAGACATGCAGGTAAGGCCTGCAATACAATTAATCAGCTGCTGTACTCTCTGGAAGTAGCAGGACTCACCCACCTGCGAAGGACGAACCACCGCTTCTGCAAGATATTTTCTCCTGCGTCGGTGAGGATCAACAAGTAACCCTTCATTGTCAGCGAGTCGCTGATTAAACATGAGCCATCGTCGATATAGAAAAAGGACAAACAGAATTTACCTGCGAGGCATGAGCTTCACGTGGGCGACGAGCTTAAGTGGATCAGTAATCATTGGTTCAATGAACTTTACCCTTGATTTTACCGGGAGGTCTATATCAGAAGGCTCCTGACTTAGCAGAATCTGTGGAAAGTTTCCATCATTATGCGTGGTCAAGCGAGGGTGAATGTCCACATACTTTTCCCTGATGACCAAATTTCTTCTGCCATAGGGCCAAATATTTGCGCAAAATTTGATCAGAGTCGAGCCAATCAGACGGCGGTGGGGGTGGAGCGGCCGCAAGAACGACTTTGATGGCTTGCACATCCGCCGCACGTTGTTCTGTGGAGACTAACCTAGCGTAGTCTTCCACGACAGATATGCCGCGCGGTTTGAACGAGCCAAGGGCATCTTCGCCATCCACGTACTTTTCGGACGTGTCTAATCGCCACAAGTCCTTGGGAGATCGTGTTAAAGGAGGTGTCAGCCGCACGCTGAAAACCGTACTAGTCTTGGACAAGAATTTCGATGAGCCAAAGATAGACATTAATCTAGAAGGCGGGCGGGCATCCCGCGACGCCATGGTGACAGCCATGTCCATCTGGAAATGAATTGGGTGGACACAAGTATCTGCCGTGACATACCAATGCAGCTGCGGAAGTATCTGCTGATTGGCCGCAGTCACTTTGTTCAGGAGGAAAGAATCATGCACGCTCGAATCCCAAAGCGTGACCGCGGACAAACGGCCGTCCCGTCCGGGGGGGATTCGACGGTCTGATCCTTGAGCAAGGTCAGATCCACCAGTTCCTTGGAGGTGGAGTCGTGGACCCTTCCCTTGGGATCTAGTAACCGGATGCAGCCAATCTTCACACGGATAACCTGAGTTTAAGGAAGCTGTCGCCCTAAATTCGACGAAAGTTGAAGCACGACGCGGCGCTGAAGCCCTTGATGTAGAGTAAACGAACCCGGGTCTAAGGAGCCCTGGGATAGCACAGGGACCGGGACGTACTGTCCGTCGGAGGCAAGTTCACAGACGTGAAGCCATGCCGGCGCAACGCTCAAGCTAGGTTCACATACGTTCGACTGCGACTTGAGATTGAGCCCCCCTGCTGGCGCATCTCGTCCCACCGCTCCATACGTTCTAAATACATAGGTTTGATCTTCGCTAAGAACTCTATTGGCGCATACCTCGTGCGAAGGTACGTCGCTGTTTTCGAAGTCACATGAAGCGAAAAGCTTCTCCGAAACCTCGGCTCAGATAATATCGATTTGTCCATGACCAATGCAGAAGAGGTATATACCTCCTCCGTAGGTCGGGATGGGCCAACGAACGACGAGAGCCGTACCTGCATATGCGCCGCGGCGAAATCGTGTGACGAGAGCCCTTTGACCGAGTCGACGGTAAGAAAGAAAGAGATCTTGCTTCCTGTGAGCAACGTGCCAGGGATCGGAGAAGATGGCCTGGTCGAGGCAGCAGACCCGTTGGCACTCCGACTTGGGGGCATGACAACATTGACGATCTTCAGATCCACACGACACGAACCTATCGCCCCCGCAGTATACAGGCAGAAGATCGGGACCGTATAAGTGGACGATAAAAGTCGAGATAGAGGCGCAAGAGAAACCAACGCATTGCCGATAAAAGAGAACTCGGGCGGCGGTGCGTCGTAAAACGGCTCTTCCGCGGAGAAATGTTGTGAATAGGCGGGGCGGTCTATAAACGTGGTAAGATTGAGCATCCGCTTGATCTGTTGCTGTAGTCGATCCAGTGACAAGACGTATAACGCATTGTGCCGCTTATTTATGACTTTGATCCCAACCGACGGCTGAGTAGCAGAAGCAAGCACATGAGCCGCAACGTCGCCGAACTGGTCTAACCCAGCGATAGCCTCCAATGCAGATGTCGTCTTCGCCAATGTCCCCCCCCCCCCCCGACGCGATGGTAAAGTTGTATATTACGTCTTTCCTAAGTTTCTTGCTGTAAAATTGATCAGCTCACGGCTCGAAAAATTTATCAATGAACATTTTCACCTGATAACATTAGCTTCCTTGATAAGTACCGCATTCTCTAGAACAACCTCAGCCATTGAGAATGACCTATGCGATCTCCACCGCTCCAGCACTTTTCTGATGAGCCGCAGATGCCTAGCAGAATAAATCACAGGTTCGAACGCCACGAAATGTACCTCCGTAGCACCATGCGCACACATCTCCAACAACCTTCTCATTTGCTTATGCACGAGTTTCAGCTGTTGCTCCATATGCTCCTTCTCAACGT
Organism: Chroogomphus rutilus; assembly: GCA_003314275.1. Classification (NCBI taxonomy): domain Eukaryota; kingdom Fungi; phylum Basidiomycota; class Agaricomycetes; order Boletales; family Gomphidiaceae; genus Chroogomphus; species Chroogomphus rutilus. The sequence goes on along the minus strand of QLPI01004349.1, from coordinate 1,349 downwards.
TAATATCTTCAGCCTCCGTCGACTCAGTAATAGCCTGTAGCCGTGACTCATATTCCACCTTCTGTGCCTCGAGCTGGCCTTGCAGTTCATTAATCTCGGGGCTCGCATGGCTCTGCCCATTCTCCACGCTCATATCGTCCGTCAGCGCATCTGTCGAGAACGGCCGCCCAGACTCGCTCCACAAGTCGTCCGCCTGGCTGAGACTGCTCTCGGGCCGCGGTTTCGCGTTGTGGTCGCGCAGCTTTTTCACTTTCGTGATGCGCTCAAAGAGTTTGTTGAGGTCTTCGTCGGGTAGGCTGTCGAGCGCTGGGTCGAGGCGCGCGTACGCCGCTTCGCGCTGGGCATATGTCCAGTCGACGTCGGCGACAGGGTCGGAGGCGGGAGAGTCGGGGAGAGTGGCAAGGCCTGATGGGAAGGCGTTCTCAATGTCGGCGGCGGAGGTGCTAATGTTCATGCGCGTCCTGCTCGCGCGCTCACGCTGTTTACGGACGGTTTCTGGATCATTGAACCGGAAGACATGATGTTCACCTACATGGCTGATCAGTAAAACCATAATGCAAAGCTAATTTCATTACGGCTTACCGAGAATAATTCGATAGCCCGAACGAAGCTTATACGGCTGCATAAAGACACCCCAGTATTCAGGTAAATGAACAATCAAAAGGGAATCCAGCCTACCTGACCAACCTCCAGCTGCTTGCCGTTAAAGAACTGTGAGCACAGCATGTCAATACCATCTATACAGACAATATACTAAATTCCTACCGTAGTGCTATTCGGCTGCGCATTAAGCGTCACCTTCCCATCTGTATTGTCAAAGAAACAATGCTCTTCAAGAATGTTGTCCCCGCTAAGCCGTATCGCAGCGGGTTTCTCGCTATCCAATCGGCCGACCTGTAAAATAAAGTGTCATATGTCGCAGTGTCAGTGAATATATACACACATGGACACGTACCATAGTTCGCCCAGGCCTCAGTTGATACACAAGACATTCACTCATGAGAGGATCTACACTCAAAATTAACCAAGTGAAACCTCTTTAACAGACCAACCACCTTACCTTCATTCTATATCCCCCCAAACCGAATCAGCCATTCCCAGTCCTATGAACACTATCATTCAATGAACACTTACCAAATTGACCAGATGCGGCGTCTACACGGTCACATCAGCCACAGCGCCCGCCCTGCCACATTATACCGCCTACTCACCTTCTTCGGCGTATGCAGTCCCACATTATTCTTCTCCACCGTGATCCCAAGCTCCTCGAGAGCCTTCTCACGCTCATTCTGCACCTCCTGCGTACGCACCATCTTCTGCTCCCATGTCTCGTTCAGGTCGTTCATGAG
>QLPI01004348.1:0-13363 GCA_003314275.1 Chroogomphus rutilus | reverse complement strand
CTCTGAAGATCCTTGCAATCCCTTCTGATGTGACCTCTCCATTTGTCGGTGCCAATCTAATTAGTTTGGACAGTCTATCCACCACCACCATAATTGCATCATATCCTAGGCTTTGTGGTAATTGGGTGATGAGGTCCACCAATATGTACTGCCAAATCCTTGTTGGAATTGCATTTGGAGCTAGAGTCCCCCTTGGTTTTGCTGGAAACGTCTTTGTTTTTTGACACCTACTATACCCATCCACATATGTTCTCACATCTCCATGTATCCTTGGCCACCAGTAGTTCCTGAGGATGAGCTCTGTTGTCTTGAACCTCCCAGGGTGTCCTGCGGTGGGTGTGTCATGGTGTAGATGAAAAAAGAACAACCAGACTGGGGTTTGAACCCAGGGCTATAGTGAATATAGCTATAGTGTTAACCACTACACCATCTAGTCCACATGGGTAACCTTTCAGGTTGACTCCTTGAGTGAAGACATGTGTGTCTATACAAGTTGAGTTCAGAGCCTTAGTAAGTTATCAGATTGCCAATACTACTTATAGAGCTCTGTATGTATAACATCTTATTTTGTAAGACATTAATTAGAGATATGAATAGTATATGGGATTAGACAATCTAACATACTCATCTCAAATTTGTTACTGTTTGGTTTCCACAGTATATAGACTATAGAGTATGGAGTTGTGTACTTCTTTAGTTGCTCACTCTGGACTCTAGGTATTTTATTCACTATCCATTTGTTCAATATATAGAGGTGCTTACTCTGGACTCTAGTGTCTTATGTTTTAGTTACTGGGCCTAACTATGTTAAAGACAACTTTAGACTTTAGCAGGTTATGGGCCCTATGCCCTAGTAACTGACAGAGCAGTCTCGTGCTTAAATAGTGATCGTAAGATCATCCACAGCTGCAGCTATGATCACATGCCCTTTTTGTCCATGTCTGTAGAATACAGCGGTATCTGAGGCCAATACTGTAAATCTGAGGCTTTGTAACACATTGGATAGGCAATGATACCATTTATGTCCAGATTGTTTGAGTCCATACATGGCTCTTTTTAATTTGAGTACATGATCTTCAGTTCTGCATTCATACCCATGTGGTTGTTTCATGTAAATAGGCTCCTTGAGCAGTGTGTTTATGTAAGCATCATCAATGTCCATTTGGTGGATGGGCCAGTCATTCCTGGCTGTGATTGTGCATATCATTTGCAAGGATGACAAACATACAACTGGAGCATATGTCTCATCATAGTCAATGCCAAAGCTTTGCATGTATCCTAGCTACATAGATCTTCCCTTGTGAGTCTCCTTTTTGAACAAATGTCCACCTGCTGCCAATTATGTTAGCACCAGTGGGTGGTTTGACAAGATCCCATGTCTGTTTCTTGATTAGAGCGTTATTTTCATCTTTCATAGATCTCTTCCATATTGGGTTATCTAGAGCTTCATTGGCATTGACAGGTAAATTAAAAATTTCACCCATGAATTCATTATTCAGCGATGGTGTCACACTAATGGCTGACTCATGGTTGTCTGGATATATTTCTTGTGCTAGTGTACTAATCTGTATGCCAGCTTCATCATCAGATGATGGTGGTCTTGCAGTTGGGTCAGTGGCAGGCTGTTCTCTTTGGAGTAATATACACATACACCTCCTCAATGGCTTGCTCTCCTTCGGGCCAGTAGTGGCCTGTTGACCCAGTTGTAAGTTTTTGAGACCAGTGTCTGGGGCATATTTTTTGTCATCACCGCTCATTCCTTCGAGCAGAACATATGCAGGTAGCGTAGGTGCTGATGTAACTAGATTTGACAGCTGTACACTTTTAACTCACATAGGGGTGAATTTTGGTGTTTCCTCAGTAGGTATAATTGGAGCTAATTTTGGTCTTTCATTAAAAAAGACATCATGCTCAGTTGTTACCTTCCAGGAGTCCGGCCAATAAATAAAATGACCGTTGCTATATGTAGAATAGCCAATCCACTTGGTGTCCTTAGCTCTTGGCAATAATTTATCTCCCTGCTTGATTTTTACATAAATATTTCTTCCCCATATATTTGAATCCTGTAAGTTGAGTTTTTTATGATGAATCATTTCATAAGGCATTTTGTGGGGTAAAGCTCATGTATATGTGTGGTTCTTGAGGTAATTAGCATGTTGGATTGTGTACCCCCATAATGATTTGGGCAGATCAGACTCAATCAACATGGCACACGTACATTGTTAAAACAGAAATTGACCATATAGATCAAAACGATGACTCAATATAAAAGGGCATGAAGCCCACTCAACGCGAAGACAAGATGTATGGTGTTTACTCGAGTTGCATCACACATTAAACCGGCACGCCATTACTATGGTCGTGGGTCAGGCTAAAACCGACTGATATTGTTTAGATAACTAAAAGCACTACTTATACAATGCAGGAGTGGGAAAACTATACTAACTAATGATGTTACCTATGATGCATTGTGACAAAAGTCACACGTGAGTGACAAGCATACACGCGTATCTTTGATACGCGGTAATAGTAATAAAATTTACAGAAAATATAGAAAAATAGGAAAAGTCACATACTAAATATCACAACATACATTCTACTAAGGTGTGGTTTAGCCTTTCAGCTACACCATTCAATTATGGAGTGTCATGCACCATTAACCGATGCCACATGCCTTGTTTAGCTAGATAATTCTCAAATTCACTACTAGTGTACTCGCATCCTCAGTCAGATACAAGCATTTTAATGTGAATGTTCCATTGGTGAAGTAGCATAGCTTCATAAAGTTTGTACTTTTGAAATGCCTGATCCTTTGAATGCATTTGATATAAGACTGATTTCCAGGAATGGTCATCAGTGAATGAGATGTGATAGACCTTTTTGTCAATGGTTGGATGCCTAGTAGGACCCCAAACATTGGTGTAGACTTTATCCCCGGGTTTCTTCGATCTTTCACTCGACTCTTGGGGAAGAAGTTTGCATGTCATCTTAGACTTGATGCACACATCACAGGAGACTTTGTCATCTATTAAACTTGGATTGACACCTGTTTCCATGCCATGGTTAAGTAAATATCTCATAGATTTCTCTGAGATATGTCCAAGTCTTTTATGGATCTCCATGGCAGAAAGGCATATGAGTGTGGAATGGGCTGATGTATCATCATTCAAGTGATATATACTGCGAATTTTGGGGCTTGCATCTGTATATTACCAAGTGGATTTTTAATCATGTATTTTTGATGCACAAACTCAGTCCAGTAACCCATGTTGTCACAGTGGCCTATTGAGATCAGGGTGAATTTGATCGATGGCATGTAAAGTGTATCTTTTAGTGTGATAGAGGCTCTTTTCCCATTTGCCATTGTATGCAAGATGAGCTGGCTGGATCCAAGGGCTTCAAACATGCCCTTATTGGCCACATGAATCTTGCGTGGCTCTGGGAATGTGCAATAACATTGTAAGATATTCCAGTGTGGCATCATGTGTGAACTAGCACCAGTGTCCAATATAATGGCCGATCCTGAGGCATCACTCGTTAGAGCCATTGGGTCGAGTGGATTCTTCATTGTCATCTTTGGATGAGATTTCATCTTTAGCTGTAGTAGCTTTCACCTTCCCTTTTCTCTTTTTGGATGTGAATTTAGCACACTTTTTCTATTTTGGTCCCTGACCTTCTTTTCTGCCCCCTTTTTCCCAACAGGTCTCAATAGAATGACCTTTTTTCTTGCAGTTAGAACATATCTTTGTCTGCTTGGTAGATGTCATTTTGGTAGATGCCCCTACAAAAACTTGCTCCTCTTGAGAAATTGACAGGGTTTTGCACCTATCATATTGTGCCTTCAAGACCCTGATAATATTAGCATGGTCTAAAGGTACACCCATTTCCTCAAGAGAAGTTGTGAGGGAATTCATAACAGCTTCATAAGAGGGTGGAAATGAGGCAAGAATGATATCAATAAACTTGGCTTCACAGATTGTGGCTCCTATTTCATTGAGCCATGCATAGAGGTCTTGGGTTTTGTCTAGATAGTTCCTCAGGTCGTCACCCTTGGCACATTTAATGTTCCAGAGCTGGCGCTGAAGAGTTACAACAACCATCTTGGGCTTCCTCATCATTTCAGTGACTAATACATCCCATGCCTCTTTCGCAGTCTTCATCTTCTGGAGCATCAGGGCCAGCAACTCTGACACAGAGACAATAAGTTGAGCCTTAACCTGGCCTTCTCTTGACATATATCTCTCCAACCTCTCCTCAGCTTTATCTAATAGTGTCTCCTCATCATCTGTAAAAATATGACCTTGAGGGAATATAGGAGGGTCCAGAGTGTAAAAACTAAACACAAATAAATTCAGACTTCATCGTGAAGATCTCAGTGCATAATAACTACCTAAACACAAATAAATTCAGACTTCGTCGTGAAGATCTGAAGTGACTCAGTGGGAAGGGGTCTGTACTTATAGATGGGAGAACAAAAGGATAAAAGAGAACAAAAGATGAAGGGATAAAAGAAAAAGAACAAAAGAGATATAAATCTAACTATTGTTCACATACATTGTCCCACTTGTGGTGCCTTAGCGACTGTAACAAAAGGAGCTGTTTGAACTGTAAGTATGTTGAACTCTTAACACAGAGGCCTGAGGGCTGTGCCGTCTATATGTCGAAGGAGGCTTTTGGATTCAAAATAGCTTAGAAGAGTTGCCTTCCATAATGGCCAGTTGGAACTATCAGTAGACAACTTCTCCACAGCCATTAACTTGTCTGATTTGTCCCCGGGGCCCATAACCATGTGGGGAATGAGCATCAATATATCAATGCAACTTAAGTAGGTGTACAAGGGACACACAGACTAAATAAAACAGGCTCCTCGGTGTGGTCAAACACTATGTTATTTTAAAATAACTACCTAAATAAAACAGGCTACAAGTTGTTAGGAACAATATTATATTACAGTTATTTTGCTCACCTCCTCAGTGTGGTCAAACACTATGTTATTTGAAAATAACTACCTAAATAAAACAGGCTACAATTTGTTAGGACAATATTATATTACAGTTATTTTGCTCACCTCCTCAGTGTGGTCAAACACTGAGGAGAAGAGAAATAACAATGCACTGTCAAGTACATGTACCAAGTCTCCGTTAATTCAGCAGTGCTGACCAAGCAGTCAGACTATGTCCATGTACAAGTGCCCATGCCGAATGCAAGTCACTTGGTATGTCTGTCTTGGCTTGGAACATCCACCATCTACATTCCTTGCCCCTGTTGTGATTAGGATAAGCAGAAATACATCATGTGCACTATCTTTTAGAAAACTCACATTCCCTTGAGCCTACAAAACTATCAAAACAACAATGCCAATGCCTACAAATATTTTCATGATTTTTCCGCATTTATTTGACAATCCGGAGGTATATACATTCACTCGAAGTTATCAATCTACCCAATTTCATTGATATTCAACATTTTTGACTACTTTCCTCAACGACATTATCTACAATTGATTATCCAATTTTATCGTATTTTCCCCCATTTTCTTGTGTTCTTGTTCGACTTCTATTGCTTTTCTGTCCCGGTGTTCACCCCAGTAAAGCACCTAAGTGGAGGTATAGGCGATTATGTGAGGTCACAAGGTATTGTCACGCGTCACAGAAGTATAACGAAGAGTGGAGTATGGAGAATTTAATAGATTAATATGGCATTTAATACTGGCTACTACTTGCCATGAGAATCTATTATTATATGTGGAAGGATCAAATTGATTTCACTGTGTGACACTTTTATATTCAAGAATTTATATTGACCGCTCAAAAAGTCATCGAGTGCTTATTGATTGATGTCCAATAAAACAATTATTCATCAACGAAGGATCCAAACATCATTATTCCTATATGAGAATTCTTAATTCCATACCACCATTTATTTCCATTCACACCGAACAAGATAAAATCACCAATTCTATTTTCTTCACTCAAGATGGTAGTAGCGAGGTGCCCAATGCTACTTATGCATCGTAGGACCAGCAGAGGCTTGGCCAGCCACCGCCCTTATGAAACATATTCGCTTTTGAGGTGCAGAAGTTATAAGTATGTACATTAATGTTTTCTATTGCCATTTTTCTCCCCCAACTCTTGTAAAATATATTTTGCCTGTCTGATGTCATGTATGATGCTAAAAACTCCTGTATGTTGTTTCATATTCAATTTCCGCTTGTATTTTGTATAGTAAATAGTCTATGATTTGTAGTTGATAAAAAGATGACTTTCACCAATAATTATCACCAGAAAAATCGCTGAAAAACTATTTCTCAATTATTCTGTCTAAATAGGTGGAAATATTCTATTAATAACTTCACTTATCTCCCAGCCCTTGATCTTGTCAGCCCCTATCCCTCATCCACTCTATGCCATTCACCATCAATTAATCCTACCCCGTCCACTCCTATTCCTCAACCTGCGTCACCTGGGGACATCCTGTCCTTGTTTTATCCTTGGCCACAATCTTATTGTTTTATAGTCCGGCACTCCCTATTGTCTTATCCTTGGCCACATTCCTATTATTCTATTTCCATTGTCCTATCCCCATCTACATTCCTTCATTCTAAATTTACTCGTTGTGGACAATACCCCCACATGCTCTGCATACCTTATTGTCCCACATTCCTTATTCCACATGTCACTTCTTAAACCTATATAAGTAGGACATGCATGTACATACTTCCTCATTCTGGGGATCAACTAGGCTTAGGCCCCTTACCTTCTTTCTCCTCTGTAAAGTCCTCTACTCAGGCCAGCACCTTTAGCACTCTCCAAGTATCTCCTCTGTTCCAAATTAGTAGCACGCACGGAAAGTAGGGTGCAATGCACAAGTATACTGAAGCCAAAGTCATTACTTATGCCCTGCAGAACTTGGCCATTACTCACCTGCATCTTTGGCACTACCAAAGCTTGACATGTGCAATGAGAGCATGCACACACTATACTCTTGGTGATGTCATATCTGACTGGGAGTGAAATACAATGATGGTTTGGGATGTGCCAGCAACTTCCAGACAGAATCAAAATACGACATTTGTGTCATTAAAAATACAAGAATATAAAATTTTCAGTTGCAAAAATGAAAGAAAAATTAGAAGAAAAATAAAATGAAAATATACTGATAATTCCCCATCAAAAGAATATGGAAAAATTATATTTTTGTTTATATTATACTTGACTTGTTGGAATAATCCCAACATTGGGTGTAGGTCACCCATGCCATTCCCTACCTATTGAGTGCCAGGGGATGACCCAAAGGCACAATGCAAAGCTCAGGCAGGAAGTGAAAACTGCATTTGCTAGGTCCCCCAGAGCCCAGTACATATTTGAGATTGACCCTAGCATGCCATCAGCAGCTTTCTCAAAAATCACCAGAGGCATGCCAGTCTGCTGGTGTAGCTTAGGACAGGACATGTAGCTTTGAATAAGCACCTGCACAGGATAGTCAAGGAACAATCACTGATATGCCCACCATGCAGGATTATGCAAGAAATGGTACACCACTATCTGTTCTGATGCCCAGCATATGCCACATAGAGGAAACAACTGGAGAAGAAGTTAATGAGAGGGCATGCTCTATAAGGACACTGCTAGCAGGGCACAAAGTGATGGAGGATTTATTTGGGTACATACATCACACAGGAAAGTGAAAGAGGATGCACATGTATCTTAGAATACAAGTAGAAAGGGGCTGAGGAGGCAAGAGGTGAAGAGAAGGGGAAGTTTGATAGGATGAACCAGCATGCCATACCATGCCCACACAGGCATAGACAAACTTGGGGCTTTTCTCAAAAAGGATAAGCAGAGACAGATGTCAAAAGGTGGGAAGGAAAAAGGTTAACAGAGGGATATATACACCATCTTACATAGAGTGTGCCCCTAAAAGTTAAAAAATGGGATATAAAAATTGTGTACAAAGCCAGATCCTATATGTGAACCTTGATTAGCTGGCAAGATAAATGCTCACCCATTTCCCATATCATCTAGTCATAGCACTAACCCTCTCAATCTCATACACACCAACCTCCATGGACATTTCAAAACACAAAGACACTCTGGGTACAGATACTGGATTGTATTCATTGATGACCATACCTGCTATTATGTTGAATAATTCCCATTTAACAAAGACCAAGCTTTTAAAGCTTTCAAACTATTCAAAACAAAAGCTGAGAACCACTGGGGTTGAAAATTTAAGGCTATGATTGATGAGGATGGTGAAGAGTATATGTCAAAAAGGGTCCTCACCTTCACAGAGCAATGTGGAATCATTCTAAGTACACAGTACTGAGCATTGGTTCACTTGGTCATACTAACTGAATGCTAAATGTCTAATCACATATACAGGTGACCAAGTCATTCACAAGTCACTTAGTATGTTGGACTCAGTTCAGTACATCTATCCTTCATGATTTGGTTTACTCATCTTCCATTATTCCTACCCTGCTTATTCTTTTATGCTTTGGTTCCATTTGCTTCAGTATTGTCAAGTACACGTACCGAGACCCATTTATTTGGCAGTGCTGACCGAGCAGCCATCCTATGTTCACGTCCAAGTGATCACACCGCATGCATGTCAAGTACACGTACCGAGGTCCCGATTATTCACCAGTTCCAACCGAGCAACCATCCTATGTCCACGTACAAGTGTCCATGCCACATGCATAACACTTGGTGCACCGGTCTTGGCTCGGTACATCCGCCATCCACACTCCTCGGACTGTTTCACCTTGGGACTTCCTATCCTTGTATTATCCTAGGTCATGACCCCATTGTTTTATACTTGGCCACTCCCTATTGTCCCATATTGAGTCACAATTCTATTATCCTGTCTTTTATTGTTCTATCCCCGCTTTGCATTCCTTGTTCTAATTTTATTCATTGTGGACAATAACCACATGCTCTGCATACCTTATTGTCCCACATTCCTTATTCCACATGTCGCTTCTTAACCTATATAAGTAGGACATGCATGTACATATTTCCTCATTCTGGGTATTGACTAGGCGTAGGCCCTTCTACCTTCTTCTCTTCTGTTAAGTCCTCGACTTGGGCCGGCACCATCGGCATCCCCCCGAGTATCTGTCTGTTGCAAATACAGTGGCATGCACGGCAAGTAGGGCGTAATGCACGAGCACGTTGAAGCCAACACCACTATTCTTGGCCTGCAGGACTTGGCCATAGTCTACCTGACCTTTCGCCAACACCCCTTGGCAGTACCGAAGTCCATCAGTAACCGAAGCTTGACAATGCATGTCACTTGATATGTCGGTCTTGGCTCAGCAGATCCACCACCCACACGCCTACTCCTCACCCCTCAGTCCATCTCACCTTGGGACTTTCTGCCCTTGTATTATCCTTGGCCATAGCTCCATTGTTTTATAGTCGGTCACTTCTTATTGTCCTATCCTTGCCCACATTTCTATTATCCTATCCTTTATTATTCTATCCCTGTTTTACATCCCTTCATTCTAATTTTACTTGTTGTGGACAATAACCACATGCTCTGCATACCTTGTTGTCTCACATTCCTTATTCCACATGTCGTTTCCTAAACCTATATAAGTAGGACATGCATGTACATATTTCCTCATTCTGGGTATTGACTAGGCTTAGGCCCTTCTACCTTCTTCCCCTCTGTTAAGTCGTTGACTCGGGCCGGCATGGTCAGCATCCTCCTGAGTATCTGTCTGTTGCAAATCCGTGGAACGCACAGCAAGTAGGGCACAATGCACGAGTATGTTGGAGCCAACGCTACTACTCTTGGCCTGCAGGACTTGGTCATTGTCCACCCAACACCCTTTGGTGGTACCAAAGTCCATCAGTACCCAAAGCTTGACAGGTGTGTTTCTACAGTATGTTTGGTCATTATGACTGAGGTTTTTATATCTTGTCTCCATGTCTTGTTCTTTTTGCATACATGTCTTGTGTTACTGTCAAGACTCGGTGAGGCCAAGCAATCGGTCAATATCCTATAGGCCATTTGGGGTGGCTAGGCTTTAACGTACTCATGCGTTGTGCCCTGCTATTCTGTGCGTGCCACTTATTTGGACAGGAGCGGTACTGGCAAAGGGGCCAAGGGCGTCGGCTTGAGTGAAGGACTTGGACAGGGAAAAGGTGGATGAAGGGGTCTAAGCCAGGTTGATATTCTGAGTGAAGAACTCTCTACATACATTTGCTACTTATATGGGTTAAGAAGCAAGATGTGGAACAGGGTGGCATAAGAAATGGAGAACAATAAGGTATGAAAAACCATGTGGAGGCATTGTTCATAGTGAACAAGAATAGAATAAGAAATGTAGGTGAGAATAGAATAATAGGGTATGGCTGAGAATAAAATAATAAAGGAGTGGGTGAGAATAAGACAATGGAGAAAAGGCCGAAGATAAAACAATAGGGCCATGATTGAAATAATAAGTGGACATCAAATGTCATGGGGGAAGATGGGTAAATAAGTGGTTGGGGAATGAGAGGATAGTGGGAGGTGGAGGGGATAGGTGTGTCAAGTACACATATTGAGGTCCCATTATTCGCCAGTACCAACCGAACAACCATCCTACGTCCATGTACAAGCATCCATGCAGCATGCATAATGCTTGATACACCGGTCTCGGTTCGGTACATCCGCCATCCACATTCCTCGGTCCGTTTCACCTCAGGACTCCTGTCCTTGTATTATCCTCAGATACACCCCCATTGTTTTATACTCGGCCACTCTCTATTGTCCCATCTCAAGTCACGATTCTATTATCCTGTCCTTTATTGTCTTATCCCCGCTTTGCATTCCTTGTTCTAATTTTGTTCGTTGTGGACAATAACCACATGCTCTGCATACCTTGTTGTCCCACATTCCTTATTCCACATGTCGCTTCTTAACCTATATAAGTAGGACATGCATGTACATACTTCCTCATTCTGGGTATCGACTAGGCTTAGGCCCTTCTACCTTCTTCTCTTCTGTTAAGTCCTCGACTCAGGCCGGCATCTTCAGCATCCCCCTGAGTATCTGTCTGTTGCAAATACAGTGGCACGCACGGCAAGTAGGGCACAACGCACGAGTACGTTGAAGCCAATGCCACTACTCTTGGCCTGCAGGACTTGGCCATAGTCCGCCCAACCTTTCGACAACACCCCTCGGCAGTACCGAAGTCCGTCAGTATCCGACTCCTGACAAGGTGGGAGAGATAGTCTAGGCATTATATTGGATATGCTGAGCCAAGACCGCATGGTAGTGAGGATAGTATAAGTAAGGGTTGGTCGGTAGGTCGGTAGGTCGGTAATACCGAGTGAATCAGAGCTTGGTATTGTGGACTTGACAGTTACCCTGTTTCATGTCAAGGTCCTTCATTTCCATTGCTTTGACTATAAAAGTAGTGTACTTAGTGTATGTATTTATTTGTTCTGATTATCAATAGCAATAATATATATACTTCATAACCTCTTCATCTAAGTCCAAACTCAGGCTGACACTCTTGGCACTCTCCAGAGTACCTCTCTCAAAATTCAGTGGCCTTACCCAAGAAGGGCACAATGCACGAGTATGTTAAAGCCAGCCACATCCATTCAGCTTATTATATTAGGCCAATACCCTCCTAGCATCATATTCTTGGCACTATTGTACTAGTGCTCAGCTCATGCATTCTCAGCACCTCAGTGCTTAACAGATCAAACACTTACATACAGTCCAAAAACAACCCCAGAAAAATAAGGTTGCCAAATGAGCAAAGTGGACTATTGGAGAGCATGCTACCACTATATGGTATGACTCCAGACTACCCTCTGCACTTCTAGGCAAAGCTATTGATGCCTATATTATAGTACAAAATAAGTGTCCCACTAATTCACTGTTAGAACAGACTCTCTATAAACACTGGCATAAACAAAAACCACACAGATCAAAGCTTCAAGTCTGGGGCTGTTCAGCCTATATCCATATCTAGAGAGACTGTCAAGCCCATGATACCAAGCTCTGGTTCAGTCAGCAGTACCAACTGAACAACCCTTAGTGATTAATCCCACACACCAGTGACAAGTCATTCCTTACTAGTACATTGTCTTGGCTTGGTACATTTGGCATTATTTGGTCCACTCTCCTCATCCCACCCCCTCTATTCTTTATTATTCTTTCATTCCCCATCCTTTTCCTTACCTGTTCCTCATTGGGACATTTACTATTCACTTGTTATTTGGTCACAGCCCTATTGTTATATGTTTGGCTACTTTCTATTGTTCTATTTTTATCCACTCTCCCATTATTTTATTCTTGGCCATATCTCATTATTCTATTTTTGCTTACATTCCTTATTCTATTCATGATCATTGTGGACAATACCTCCACATGCTCTGCATACCTTATTGTTTTCTATTCCTTATGCCACTCTGATTCCACATCTCGCTTCTTAACCTATATAAGTAGTGAATGTATGTAGATAGTTCTTTACTCTGAATATCAACTAGGTTTATGCCTTCTTACCCTCCCTTCTTCTGTCTAAAGTCCTTTACTCAGGCTGACACTCTCAGCACTCTCCTGGGTATCTCATCTGTTTCAAATCAGTAGCATACATGGAAAGTAGGGTGCAACACACAAGTACATTGAAGCCAAGCCACTCCAACCACCCTGCAGGACTTGGCCATCTCCTGCTAGCATTGTGAAGTCGGAATTATTACTATAGTGCTTGGCCCACACATGGTTGGCAGTACCAGTGCCTGACAACGACAAATACATTGGGATAAACTCACACATGCAGAAATGCATTTTTATCAGGTATCCAGAGGGGTTTAAAGCCTGGAAATTTTACAACTCAGCTACTAAATGTGTTATGATTAGTGAACATGCTGAGTTTGATGAATGATACTTCCCTGGTTTAAAACAAGTTTGGGACCAACTGTAAGGGCAACCTGTTAGAACCAGGCATTATCTGAGCCATTTTATATATATCTTCAACATTAAAACTGCACTATCACCCCCAATCATTCCCATATCAGGGTGCAACTTTATGCTGAAGTTTTATACACCATGAGGAACCTACATTAATATTTCCATGAATTTAGGAGCAGGTTTTGAATCACACTGTCTACCCATACCTAGCCCCAAGGGCTGGTTCACCTCATTTGGGCATGTTGGGAAGGAGATTCAATGTCATGTTCTATTTCATTCAATTCATTTTTAATTAGATTCTATTTTCATACTTCCCCCTGTGAAGTTTTCATCCATATCATTTCCACCACATATATGCAGGTGTACCATGCATACTGTATCTTCATCACCCCTGATTGGAATTACATAATTTTTTATTGATTGCATAGCCCTGATCAGATTCTTTCTT
>QLPI01004346.1:0-15987 GCA_003314275.1 Chroogomphus rutilus | reverse complement strand
TTCGCCTCTGCCCCCAAACCTTCTACACGAACTGCTCTAGACTCCAAAGTATCATTGGGAACGCCCCATGCCTCCGCAAACAACTCCTCAGGTCTTGCCGTCGTATGGTTCACATTGAGGCTGTTGTTGTACCAGGACCCACGGACCACAACCGGGGGTGCATTTGGGGGTGGTGATGGGTGATGGTTTTGGAATGGTCTAGGGTATTCGTCTGGTGAAGGGTCTCGTGGCACTACAGTGGGAGCAGATACTGATGAAGAAAAGGCACAGGAGGTAGGCGATCGCGATCGCGACCGTGACTGCGGCCGAACGGCGGTGGTGTCAGATGAATTGAAGGGGATGAGGTGTACCAAAGCGGACATGGGACGCGGAGACGACTGTGATGCTTCCCGCCCAGGGGTCATTACTTGGAGTCCCGCAGGTGGTGCTGGGCCTAGGTCTGAGGCAGATGTAGACACAGGAGCAAAATCTCGTCGAGGCCTCTGCCTCTGTGGGGGCACCAGCCGTACTTCGTTTATCGGCTGATTATCGGTCCCGGTCCAATTGAACGTTTGCCTCTCCTCCTCCAACAGCCCCATAATGTCTTCACGCCGTTGTGTGTTCGGCATGTGTGATATCATATGTCCTGGTCCTAGTCCTTCCCTCACACGGTTCGGCCGCGCTTGTCCGCTACCCCTAGTCCGATGCAAGGTTCTCGCCCGGTCTTCCTGCACGCTACTCACTCCATCCCGATGCGTCTGGCCATTATTCACTGCTGCGGTGTCCGATAGGTCGCCGCCCATGGTCTCTCCCGCTGGGGTTTGGGTCTCCGTATACGTACTGCCGTTCGGCTCGGGCGTGCCATCTTGTTGAATGGCAGGCTCAGAAGGGGGGGTATCCCCGTCGCTGTCTCTTGCGCTGACACCCCCACTCAAACCCGCACCTGCCACCAGCTCCGTCTGAACCTCCAGCAGCAGCTGTGATTCTGGCAGAGTCTCGGTGTCCGCTGTCTCTGGCAGATTGCTGCTCGGCTCAGGAGTAACGTCCCGCATTACGACTAATGTCGAATCCTCCTCTGCCAGGACAGGCGTGGCGAGCTCAGCATCGCCGTCTCCTCCAGCTGTGACTGCGTTGCCCACATCCGACTCGGCGTGTGCGTCTGCATTCTGGACGAGAGCCGAAGTTTGTTCCACAGCAGCACTGCCAGACAACACACCTGCACTCCTCTGCACATCCCCCTCGCCTCCAGACTTATTCTCGCTCCTGGAGGCCCTCGCAGCAACTAGCTTTCGCACATCAGGAAAGATGAAAATACGATGGGTTGAAGGGTCGAACGTGCGTGCGTCGATGACGTGGATGTTTGTCGTATTCTGTAGGTGGTTGCAAGGAATGAATTAGCGATTGTCTGAGATTAAATTTACAATGAGAGTAGAAAAAAATGAAATGAAGAGTGATTAAAACATTCAATATCTATGTAATGAAAAATCCCCCGACTAAGAAAACTCACCTCAACAAAAACGCACAATTCCCTCCCTCCATCCCCAGCACTAAACCTCACATTCCTAATCCCGCTGTCAGGCCCATTCGCTTCAGAGCCACCAAAACCAAAACCAATCATGCGGCCGCCACTATGAACGCTGTCATCTGTGTCAACGAACTCGTTCGTACTTGTGACCGTCTGTATGAAAACATTGTTGACGAGTTGTGTGTGGACAATCGTGTTAGGGTTCGTCGAGGTGGGAGAATGAGGAGATGAAGTGACGGATAGGTGGTGTGGAGGGCGAAGGTGGGTTGGGAATGCGGGGTTGTGAGTGGATGCTGATGAGAATGGAGGTTGTGGAGGTGTGGGATCCAGGACTGTGGTTGTGGCCAGTGATCCAGGGGACGATTCGACGGTTTCAGGAGCGGGCACAGGGTCCGCAGGGGGGAATCATTGTGACATTATGAGAAGCAGGAAGAAGTAGTTGCTTGTTCAGAGTTTAACACAGTGCTTGCCCTCGCAGAACCGGAGGAGCCGCTGTCGTCCGTATCAACTCGGCTCCCATTAAAGTCAGGCAATGCTGTCCGTGGAGAGCGGATTTTGGAGAAAGGCCGCAGTGACAAGCATATCGTCTGTTGCGGACCTCTCCTCCTCGCTAAGCAGATCGTGAAACGCCCTTCCCCTGTTGAGGAGAGGAGCCGGACAGGCAAGCGTGTCAATTGTGTCAGGCACTCGATATGGGCGATATATCCCACCGAAGCTTATTGGAATAATCTATCCGACTATTCAAAACTCTTGGACTGAGTTCAGTTGGCCATGGAGTGCTGAGCCCAAAATATCCGTGCCTGTTCTCAATCTCTAATATTAATTAATGCCAAATGAGTAAACTATGAGATTCACCAAGAGGAAGCTGGATTAATAATAAATTTTAGAAGAACAATACTATGTTTTCAGCACTATATGATTTATTGGAAAGAAAATTAGGGCTGGACAGGATTAAGATCTACAGTAACAACCTGGCCTGAACTATATCCAAAACATGCTTTGGATTTAGAGAATGAATATGGGAAAAAGCCACGAAGCTCAGGGGGGAAATAACAAGGTACGAACGGAGGGTCTGCAAGAATCCAGTCCCTATTGAAAGATAGGGACACAAGATGCTCGTCTGGGGCAACCAGTTGAAATGCACCTTGGAAGATGTGGGTAACTCGACTTCCGTCTGGCAATGCGATGGATGCAGATTCGGCCAATGGAGTCGATCCACCGGTGATCAAATTCCAGATATGCACTGAATGATATAATGAACCCAAGACGACTTGCGTTCCACCAAACAAGAAGGCAGCGGATGACACATAAACATCATCTCCCTCCAGTATATGCAGTATATGCTCTGCTATCCCGGTAGTCGTATTCCATATCCGGACTGAGCCGTCTGCCGAGCCAGACACAACATGTGCACCATCGGCTGAGAATGCAACACACCACACGGAATGTGAATGTCCCTCAAGTATGTGCTTCACCTTCCCTGTCGACGCATCCCAAATCCGGACAGAGCGGTCCACTGAACCAGAAACCACACGTGTGCCATCAGGTGAAAATGCAATGCACAACACGCAATCTGAATGACCCTTCAGTGTGTTCTTTAACTTGCCTGTAGCCACACTCCATATCCGCACCGACTTGTCGTTCGAACCAGACGCGATTCGCTTCCCATCAGGGGAGAAGGCCACACAAATCACATCTGCAGCATGCCCCTCGAGCACACGCTCGACCTCTCCGGTGCTGGCATTCCAGACCCGAATTGAGTTGTCGGCTGACCCAGAAACGACCCGTGCGCCATCAGGGGAGAAAGCTACTGAGCACACTGGACTGGAATGTCCCGTCAGTCTACGTGTTCTCTTGCCCGGAATCACATGCAAAACATGGGATATCTTGGATGAGATGCGTGATCTTTCACGTGAGACTGTGCCTGATCCGCGTTCTGTCTCCAATTCGCTCACATTCCAAATCCGGACAGAGCAATCCACAGACCCAGAGACGATGCGTGTCCCGTCACAAGAGAATCCAACAGACCACACTGCACTTGCATGTCCCTTAAGCACGTGGTCTAATCTTTTCATCCCCGCATTCCAGATGCCGATCGAAGAGTCAGCGAAGCCAGCCACGATTCGCCCGTCACGCGAGAAGGAAACAGACATCGGCACACTGGGATGACCGTGCAGCATGTGGTCCATGTCCCCGCTGGTAGCATTCCAGATACGGACTGACCAGTCATCGGAACAAGACACAACACGTGACCCGTCGGGGGAGAAAGCGACAGACGATACCCAACCTGAATGACCCTCCAATATGCGCTCTATCTGTCCCTTTTTTCCATTCCAGATTCGCACTGTCATATCTAGCGACCCAGACACGACACGTGATCCATCGGGCGAGAAAGCCACAGATTTCACCCAATCGGAATGCCCGTCTAGTTCCCGCTCTGTCTCCCCTGCAGCCGCACTCCAGATACGGATGGACTTCCACGACCCAGACACAACTAGCATCCCGTCAGGTGAGAGAGCCGCACACAACACTCGATGTGAATGTCCCTCATATATGCGCACCGTCTCTCCTGTATGTGCATCTCAGATCCGCACTGACGCATCACGCGAACCAGACATGACACGTGTCCCATCACCCGAGATGGCAATACATCGAACCCAGTCTGAATGCCCGACCAATATGCGTTCCAACTCGCCCGTAGCCGTGTTCCAGATACGAACAGACTTGTCCTCTGACCCAGATACAACTCGGCTGCCGTCACTAGAGAACATCACAGAGGTAACTCTTGCACGGTGCCGCATGATATGCTCGGATGTCAGCCCCCATGAATCCTCAAGACCCACGACGACTTTAGCTTGAGGTCCGCTGCATAAGGATTTAGCAAATTTCTGTCGGAGTAGGGACTGTTTAGGAATCCATGTCAATGCCGAGTGATAGGTGTTGAGGCAGTGGTGGCTGATTGCCTCAAATCCCATCTGGAGGCATCGACGAGCATCATCGAACAGCAACCCGGGATGATTGTGCATTATAGGATATTTCTGTCAAATTGGTGAGCTAGAATTCATCTCCAACCGGTGAACTCACTGATATCGCCTCTTTTGCCTTGCGAAGAGACTTGACACCGGATTCTAGCTCGCCAAAGGCACTCAGGCACTCGAACCAGTGCAAGAGATGGTTATCGGCGAATTCAGAAACAGCATTGAGCATCGTTGACGATTCAGCAGGGGACATCGCTTCTAGAAAATGAAGTGCCCAATGCACACACGAGTATTGGAGGGCGTCCGGAATGACGTCAGGATTTGTGATTTCATGGGCGATTATCCCAATATTGCCTTCAACCAACTCACAAATATTACGATGAAGCGACTTATTCATATGTCCAAGACAGTTGATGGCCAAATTATGGTGTGCATCCGATATATCTACCCTGTGTGCTGGGCAGCGCTTGGGATCCACGATGAATTCACGGAATGAGGCATGAAATATGTTGACAAGACCATCATTGGTAGAGGGAATATGGATTACCGAACGAAATCCAGATAGGCCAATCTCAACCTGATCGCACGTCTTCCCGAACAAGGAAGCAATCCCAGAGATGGACAATGGGGTTTGAACACAGACCACCACGGCAAGAAAACCTTGTCTCTCCATCTTTTCTTTGTCAATCACAAGATTGCTGAATGCTCCCTCCATAATCAAATTGTAGAAACTGTCCAGAGACCGGAGAGGCAATGCCGATCGTGTAAGTTCAGTTATACGCGCCGTGGGATTTACGTTCGTGTCATCGATAAACCGCACCGCAGTCGCAGCGTATATGAATAATCCATCTGATTGGTCAAGAAGACTCTTTACCTCAGGTTCGGTTGGCCAGGGAAGGTTAGGCTGAGAATATCCGTGCTTGGTCGCGATATTGGACAGTGAAGATCTCAGGTATGTTTCAATGTCGGTTTGCTCCTCGTCTGTGAATGTTCCTTTATATTGAGAAATGGGCATTTGTATAGTAAATGTATTGCTATTGTAACATGTTGTATGAATTCTTTGTAGTTCTCAAATCTTTTTTCTTTTTTATCATTCTAAAGTTACCACCTTGTAGTACATCTTTTTATCTCCATGTTTCTCGGAGATGGACTAGGGAGAGGGAGATACAAAGTACCGACATAGGGGGAGATTGATTATAGGGGAGACACATATGTGTACCTAACAAGATGGTACAGGCCCACAGATAATTTCCGACATCTCCATACAACAACACCTATTCAATCCGGATCCAACTCACAACCTGTGACCGGTTGATATCAAATGGAGGTGTATCTTATCATTACCAATCAAGGGCTGGACATATGGGATTCAGGGATACATTCAATGGCGGGCATAACAGAGAGTCCGGATCCCATGACAGGACGGAATCTTATTCAAAAATCAAATAAAAATGGTCACCAGTCCTCATTACCAACATGCATCCCTCATAGTTAAGGGGATTCTCTACATAGGAGTTACTGACCGAGTTCACTGGGAAAGTTGTATATAAATACCAGTACATTGTAACAAGAAGAGTAATAACAACAAAATATTCCCTACATACTTGTTAGCCAATCTTGCGACCTCCTCTTCTTTAACTCGAGTCACAGCCACCAGCTGAGATAATACATCTCAAGCTTGGTCGTTGTCTGACTTAGACACGGACGAAATAAACAATCCATCCGTCGTTTTCTCACAAGGTCCCATAGGATTTACCCACGAGCTTTCAAGATTCTTGTTACTCACTAAGAAAATACCTAAATACTTATCAAATATTTTCTCCATACTTTATGTAGGGAAAATTCCTGAAGAGAATATTCAGGACTGTGATGGAAGGATGCGGTGATCCAGGTCTCGGGTCGACTTGTAATGAGGAACTTCAGATGTACGTCCACTACACCGTCGAGGATCGTCTTTATCAACAGTTCTACTCTCCTAGGTTCTGAGCATTCGTCCAAGGCATCCACAACAACAACATTAGCAAGTAGATGTTGGCTTTCTGCAAGAAGCTTAATGGGCTCTATCACTAAAGACTTGAATTGGTCGGAAAGTGAGTGGAGATTGGCCATATCAGGTGTATTCATGAGGAGATCATGCAGGACTGCTTGGATCCTGGGGTTAGATCGTGCAAGCATATCGGCAATTGTAGGAATGATCCGTGTTGCATCGGCTAATGCTGCACTTGAGCGGGAACAAAAGAAACTGGCTCCCAGGATCTCCTGCTCATTCAAACGCTGGCTGAGAGTGTGAGCAATGCTTGTCTTTCCCGTTCCAAGTTGACCATTTAGCCAGTAGACCTTTGGAGCTGAAGCATCGCGCGCCCATCTCTCGAGGTTATCCAATATCCGTACACGCGTGTTCTCCATGCACCCGGGGTGTTGGACATCTTCAGCGGCGTTGCGTGTGTTATAGGATGCCCTTTCAGCAGGTTTGAGCAAGCCTAACACATCGACTGGAGGGTCTAAAAAAATGAGTCTAGGCGTGAAAGGCCCTAAGTGAACGCCGCACTCACTATTGATCATCTGAATATGCACATCACCCTTTGAGTCTGCAATAGCCAAACAAAATGTATCAGCTCTTCAAGTATGAGTCATTGTTCAACAAGCATGCTCACTGATGGTGACATTTTTCCAGTCAAGGTTTATGCCCCCCGACGAAGACGTAGATTGTGGATTGGAGTGCACGAGTTCGGACATGAGAGTGTTGGGTAGCTGGCTTAAACGATGCTGGTGTCGATGGGCCGAACGAAGAGACGTGGGTGTGTGCCCTATGAGTTCCCAGGCCAAGGCGATGCCAGCGTCAGATTGACAGCTGGCGAATAGAATTGTGCGCGTGGGCTATACTCGTGACAGGTTCAAATATAACGCGTGTATTCCAGTATTTAGCACCGGTCTTGTACCCCATATATTTTGGTTCTCAAAGCTGACTCTGATTTGCGGTGCCTCTGAAGATTTTTTTCCCATCCAATAGCCTCCATTACACACGCAAGTTGAACAAGGGTATGCTGTCACACGTCAGGATTTGGAAGGAATATCAGATTCTTACAACTGTTTTGTGGTCAGTTATAACCATCAATGAGTTCACGGATGAGACATATGGTATTGGAGAGACCAAAGTTGCTGATTCCACTCAAACCTGCAGCCGAGTGTCAGTTTTATCTCTGGGGATGAAGCAGAGAGCCGACATACTATGAATATTCAACGCATAGGCCATTGGAACACTATACATATTAATAATGAATGCCCATTTTACACAACTCCCTCGTAATGACAAGATAAGATTCCTTTCTTTGTTAAACGTTATGATGTGGTCCACAAGTAAAATCGTGATTCCTGCCGCTGAACCCAAGAATGGGTGTCTTTATGTCTTTCTGCGTTGTAAGGACACACCTCCAAAGTAACGAGATTGTTGTATAGCTGAGAGTTGTCCCGGTGTAAGGTGTTCCATGAAAATTGTAACGTCTAATAGATTGAGAATCTACAACCCGAAATATAAATCAAGGCCAACTGAGATCAGCCTGTAAGGGTGAAAATCAGCAATAACAGGGAATTGATGTCGAAGAACCACTGTTTCTTATTTTACTCTGTACCATGTCTGATAGAACAGTTTCAGCCAACGGCTGAGGGTATGGAAACATAAACTCCATAGCCTGTGAGTATGGTCAAGAGTTTCCTCGAAATGTGCAACATTTCGTCGGACTATGGAGTTAAACTACCCCCTGGAGCATTACGCCGCTTGTATTTTTATTTTTTTCGACGCATCTCTCCTTCCTGTTTTCCCGATGCCTTTGTTGCTTGTTTGATCTCTGTCAATTCTCCTCGATGCTTCTCTTTCGTGCACTCTTTCACTTCCCCCAGTATTATTCTATTCCTTCTCTGCCTCCTCATGAATGGCTATTCTGCACACTCCATTACCTTATTCAACACTTATTATACCGGGCGACATTGATTATTTCTTCTACTTCACTTGCTCATTCTGCTGCTCCCGACTCTTGACCCGTAGTCCTTCTTCTTCATTCTCGAATACCTACACACTACTCTACCTTTGATATAGTTCTCTCTGAAGCTCTTGCAGCTCTTATCATACCCCTTTCGCCTCTGTCCCTGCGGCTTCCTACTGCTCTTCCATTTTTTCTCTCTGTCCCTCCTACCGCCTTTACTTGTTTCGGCCAGTAATTTTCTTCACTCTTCTACCATTGGCATCGAGCCTACAATTTTCTTCTTTCTGTTGTGCGTTGTCTTTACCGGTCACCGTCTATTTGCTCTCGTCTTCGCGTCCTCGTCTGAACGTAGGATTGCCATTGAAATCCTGTGGAGATATCCAAAGAACAAACCTGGCATTGCGGGATACCTGGCCCAGGAAGTTTTTTTTTTGTTCTACCAAATCGTACTAATCATATGTTGCCACCTAATTTTTGCGAGTGCAAATCCAGGGTTTCAAAGGACTGCGCGAAGAGTCTCAGCCTCTACAGGGTGTCATGTCAGTGGGATGGACAAGGCGCTGCCCGAACTGGTGCATTAGGGTAAATAGAACAGGTTAATTTTTTTTTGTCAAATGTTTCAGGCAACCTGTTTCTCCATCCTGAGTCGGGAAATTTTCAGATGCAAGTTTCCATTTGCGGGTCTCTTACACTTAGATTGAACTTGTTAATATCAAACTGCGTGTTTATTAATCCACCAGACAGACTCCGTCTTGAATTCCAATCAAATCCATGAATACTACCCTGAGTCCCAGGAGGAAAAGTTGTACTGCGCCCCCCATAGCTCTTACATTTCTACTTTTGCAGTCTTCTCATCTTTTGTGTTGTTGGTCCCCTTGTTCCTAACCCAAACCCTAAGAAGACATTGAACTAGTCAACCCAGCCTATAGACCTGTTTTTTTTTTTTTGTCTCCGTATACGATCGGTATCAATACTCTTAACTCCAAACAAATGTAGAGGATAACCACAGGAAAGACGAAGAATTTTAAGACAGAGATGATCCAGAGCCTTAGTTAGTGTGACGTTTAAAGCACAGTCGTTCATGGGCTAGCCTGTAGTCTGTGCGAGCGAAGCGCTTGCAGCTGTAGAGAAGAATTGCCAGCCGAACACCAGGCCGCCTAAGTTTGAGACTCACCAGAAGCGACACACATAATTTAGGCCCAAGGTTTCCTGTTCTGGCGTGCCGGGCAGCGTCCCCTTTGTGTGTGAATGCTTGTCCGCTGGTCGGTCTATTAGAGAAGCCATTTGTGCTAGACAAGAAGGCATACCAAACACATATATAGTTTTTATGATTGACATACGATGAGTAGATTGATTCCATTGGCCGGTTCAGAACGCCATCGATCTTGAATATTTTATGACTAAGCTCCTGCATGAATAACGGCAGGAAGAGAATTAGTATCAAATCATGTTCGCTAAGACTAATCGTGAACTTAACTACATCATCCCTCGTCAGAAGCAGAAGGTGAATGGTGCAAAGGTACTGCAGCTCATAGTTTTCGAGCCTCTCATCAATAGGTCGTGACATCGGGATATTTGACTCTCTTTTTTTACTATTATCATTGACCATCAACAGCGTACTAGATGAAATTACAGAAGCTCATCTTACCACTCCGGTGAAAGAATATCTTCGACCTCAGTGTCCTGATCGTTTGGTACATCTGAAACTTGAAATTGCAGACTGCAACCCGGACTACAACAAAGAGTTCCATTCAACCAGGGTTCCTTGGAATGCATAATCAGGCTTACCAAACGATCCAACCTTGAAGGGGGATCGCATGGGAATTCATTTTATGACATCTTGGACAAGACTCGCTAGACCTCATATGTTTCTTGCGCAAAATAATACCCATGTCGAACACCATTCCGGGCTTTACCATGCCCCACCAATCTTCCCGCTTTATTATTCGCTTGCCTTCATTGCAAGACATGTGGTAGCTTCTCCGCTGCACAAGTCGCTCTCCAGGTTGACCACGAAAGTACGCTTGGATTAAACGGTGCATTTCCTGCCTCATATAATGAGGTATTGTTTGATTAGACATGGAGGACGTAAAGGCTTACTTCCCACATCGTACAAGCCTGACATGGTAAGATCCACGCCCGTCCTAGAGCATCGACTAACTTGATTGCGTTGTCTAGGGTATAGTATATGCACCCCGGTACCTAGCAATAAATCTCAGCTCGGTCCATTAAAGGTTACAAAACGCATGAAAATATCGCACGCTGTGTTCGGTGTGCCGAACTTCTTTGCTGGCCGTCAAATCAGCATTCAGGTTTCGGAATGGAGGGCGATTGAACGAACATGATGTGCGACAGGATCTCGTTGGCGTATCGAGCAAGCTTCCCTTGAAATTTAATGATATCATTCCTTCCCCACAATGCCCCCCAAATATTTCTGCAGCTATTGAGGTTGTTGCAGAATTTTTCTGTTTCTCCACGGCAACGTCTGGCGGATTCAATAATACAAACAGCCATCTCAGAGTCCACACACGCGAGTATAATTTCGAGCGTTTTGAGCTCATCTATCAAGTCTTTGCAGTCTTCAACGGAGCCAGTGTTGTGCATGAGGGACTCTGTGATCGTTATAACAACATGCGTCAAGTCGCTCTTCGTGCACCTTTGAGGTCGGTGATCATGCTCAAGGGCCGGTGGATATTCCGCTTGTTCTAATGGTGTCCCTGATCAACACGAGAGTTAAGAGGGGCTGCAGGGAAACGTGCCTTCGTTACACATGGTAGGGGTTGTGTTGATATATACATTCTGCAGCCGCACATTTCCGCGAGCATCTGCAAGAGAAAACGTAAATTCCTCAAGAGGGCCTGACTCTTATGTAAAGTTCAACGAGAAGACATACAGACACGGACATCGCGAAGAATATTAGTAATTCCCTGTGCTGGCACTCGTGTGCGATCCTCCATAACACTACTGACTGGATTTCGGTTCTCCCACAGAAGGGACGACAACTGCGTTCGAACTTCGGTGATGGGAATGTTGCAAGTTGAGCGTGATAAGAGTCGTCTAGAGTCTGAGAATGCTGCAGAAAAGAGTCCAGGCGGTTACGGGGAGTATTCTGGAATACTCGCGGGCAACTCTTGATGGTCTTGTCAAGAACCTTTTACGTCAACGCTGAGCAGCCTGAGGTTCAATACCCAATGTTCTGTGTATCCACAACCACAACCCTGTAAACTGTAAAATGACAGAAAGAAGATGTGGATGTGGAGATAGTGGTTGCTGAACAGGACAGCACGAGGAATGGGACATGTCACAATACACAGCCTTCCACAAAAACTTAGCATCCCTCGTGTCTGATACAACGCTCCTGTGGTGTCGCTTGTGCTTCGAAAGATCGGACTTCAGCCACAGCGGAATCAATTCCCCGGGGCAGTGCGTGAGGAGAAATATTCATGTCTTGCAAGCCTCAAACTCCCTATTTCTACGCAGAAAAAAAAAGAAAAAACTTGGAATGATCAGCCCATGTCATCATGTGTTAATAGATTGCTCATATGGGAAATATCTTTCCAAATTCTGCACATGCAGCCACTCTGTTGAGAAATCTCCTGGAATCCTGGAGATAACTGCCAGGAGGATTCAAAGGATAACTGTTGATGTGGATACCTCCATCTAAATTTCCATGTAAACGAATATCCCACTTCCAACATTCTTCGATGCTTGACCATCCAAGTCTCCGCTACGTGGTCTGACATCCCCAGTGCTGAAGCGGCGGCGGCAGAAGAGGAGGAGATGGTCGTGGAGGAGGAGGGGAAGGGGAACCAGAAGCGGGAACCAGAAGCAAGACGCGCAGCAGGACAAGAAGCAGGACCAGAAGGAGGACGGGGAGGAAGGAATGATGGAGAAAATGATACAAAATATGACGGAGGAGATGAAGAACACCCCATGCTCTAAAGGATGAAGGATGCCCATGCAGGGGTGGCAAACATTAGATCACGATCGAACAGTTGCGAGTAAAGTCTTGAACAGGCTTCATGAGTCGAATGTTTGGCAAACTAATCTTTTACGTCCTTTTTTCTACAAATTGCATGTCATTCAAAGTTCTTGTCTGCTGAATAGACACTTGAACACAACTTGACATTTGACTTGCTGTCGAGTTCTCCCATTCAAGCCTTGCCAATGTCTATATTCCATGGTATGCTCTATAATATGACTGTAGCATTTGTCAGGGCAACCCCTGAGATTAGGCCCTGACCGATGCCACACCGACCGAGGTCCCTACCCACCGACTGAGATTCGCTCAACACACACCCGTTTGGCACTAGCAAGATACACACTGAGTAACCATAATTGTCAGCAGCCGCCATCAGCGGACGTCTAGTTCTACGTAGAAGGACAAGAGATATGGCAATGAGCGGAGGATCAGGGTGTTTGAGTGTTAATTGCTTAGTACTGGGACAAGATCAAGTTCAAGGCTCAATTCTCCTGTAATTGTAATCCACCCTCCATGCTCGACACACGATTCGTTTTGTCCGTCGATTTGTCTGTCAAGGTGTCTTGATATAGACGTAGGGGAATCTCGCCAATATAATGTTCACTAAAGTAAACTTTCAGCTCTAGTTCCGGAAATAATCACAATCACTTACTCCCCGAAGCCGCCCACAAAATAAATGCTCTAGGGGTGCATTGCAGCTAAGACGGCACCAAATTTGAGACTACTTACCACAGGGTCAAACCGGACCCAGAGAGACTATGAAAATAATGGTTTAACAATGAGAAATAAATGTCAGAAAAACAGGGTGGCAGCACCAAATATGGGGAAATTGGTTCATCAGGGAGCCATTGTATCGCATCTAGGTGTGCCTTTAGATAACACTGGCGGAGACTATTATCCACGATGGTGTCATCCTCAACTACCGGCACTTTACCCATAAGTGAGACGCGGGCTTGGTTTGCCGACGGACGTGGCATGTGCCAGACAGAAATGGACGCAGCATGTGCTGGGGAGGCTAGTATGTTCTGGCTGTGACGAGATATGGGCATGAAAAGGAGAAGCAGCGATTTATTTGAATAACAACTGTGGATAAAAAGAATAAACTAAAATGATTAGAGAAGGAGAGCATATGGAGAAACCTAGCATAGTACTTTTGTAAAGAAAATGGCATCCCTATCCTCGAATGATAAATGTCGAAACAGCAGGGAGTCAAAACATAACTTACCTACCAAAGCAGGGTGATTGGCAGGGTAGCTGGTAGCCATTGTTCCTACGGATGATTCAGTGAGCAGCCGACGAGCGATGTGTGCTATAGGCGTCTATATTGGCTTCAACATGTCGCGTATGAATAAGGGTTAATACCAGCTTCGTATACTGTTTCATCTCGCCTGATGAAGGCAGCCGACACAAAGAAGATGGGAAGGCAAGCAAACCACACCAGGAGCATAGCAAGTCACAAATAGGTGACTGTGACTCGCAGGCTGTAACTGCTTGATACATTTTACTTTCAATTCTTATGGCCGCAAAATTCACACTCTGTTGGAGTGGCGATGACCGGGACAGGACAATGCAAACCGTGTCACCCCGCGTCACTCCATTGTGACACAATGATTCCATTATTATCCCGAAATATATTGCGCTGTGAAATATTTTCTTATTGTTTTACTTTTCTTTTGTTCTCAACTATACACTTGTAGAGATTGTATAGGTAAATGAATAGTAGTACTTTGCACCGAGCAAATACTGAGAGATTGTATAGTCGCATTTAAATCTTACAGGTTATTGGGCCCCCGTATCCCACATCCAGACCTTTTTCCGACCTTTGCTCCTTTTTGACCATGACCACTACGGCTCTGACTACCACGGACCTTCTCCCCTCCTCTGTTCCCAAACTCATGACGAGCGGCCTTAATTGGACAGCGTTCTTGATGCGCTTCCAGGATGCTATTGAAGCAAAAGGGTTGTGGGGTATTTTGATGGCACAATTACCCAACCTGCGATCAGCAAACCACCAGCTGCCGGTGAGGAAGATGCCCTTGCAAAATGGGTCAAGGAGGACCGTACTGCTAAAGCACTTCTGACTCACCGAATCCCCGACTCCACCCTCATACGTGTCCATAGCAAACCGTCCTTGAAAGACCGATGGGACCTTATTGTGAAGGAATACTCGTCAAAAGGTGCCTTTGCTCAAGCAGACCTGCGTACCCAGTTCATGGACTCTAGATGCTCAGATAAAGGAAATGTCCGCGAATTCCTTGATGGACTTCGTGTCAAAAGAGAAGAATTAGCCACTTTCGGTGTAGACATCGAAGTAAAAGATTACCGGTCAACCATTATTAAATCTCTTCAACCTCACCTCTCTGCCTTCGCATCGAACCTGCTGGCTGGCACCAGGTTGTATAGCACCACGAAGACGATCGACCCGGACGAACTCATCACCTTAATCTCTGAAGAGTATGAACGCCACGCAGCCCAGAGATCCCGTCATTCCAGTCATACAAACGATAAAGCCAACGATAAAGATGAAGCTATGTTTGTGTCAGTCAATACAAGAGGAAAGAGGTCAGAGCACAAACCGAAAAGAGCTTGCTGGAACTGTGGTGACAAAGGGCACTATAGGAATAAGTGTCCTAAACCTGTGCGTATCACAGGAGATAAGAAAAACGACTCACAGATGAAGAGCGGCACCGCCAATGCTGCCGTCGAATCCGATCTCGAAATAGAAAGTGCCTTTTTGGCCGACGAGCTTTTTGAGTCTGACTCAGAGCTCCCAGAACTGGTGTCAGTCTCAGACTCAGACTCTGATATCGAGGTCATAGAGAACAGCGAGGAAGACTGGTTCTCCGAGATCGCCGATGACTCCGACAGTGAAAACGAGATAGAAAAGTCACCTGTAACTGATGAAAGCGACACTTTTTCGCTTATCAGTGATGACTCGAACCTCACCGGCATCAATCTGGAAGATGCGCACGCTGTTTGTGTCGAAATTGACAAATCAACTGCAAACTCACCTTGTGTCGAAGTTTACGACTCAGGGTGTACAAGGCATATTACACCCTATCGCGATGAAGTCAAAAACTTTATCGAAATTCCTCCTAAGTCATTCCAGGCTGCAAACAGACAGAGTTTTAATGCAGTGGGAACCAGAGAAATGGTTATCGACGTACCAAATGGTGTTGACGTCTCCAAGCTAAAGCTCTCGGAAGTCTTGTACTCACCCGATGTGGGTTACACACTCGTGTCGGTTGGATAACTCGACGATGCCAGTTTTGCTGTAACATTTGCAGATGGCAAGTGTGTTATACACAGGCAAAGTGGAGAGCAAGTTGGCTCAATCCACAAATCCGGACAAGGCTTATATCGAGTCACCCATGAGTGCAATATGGCAAATTCTGCAGCTGAGACACTCACTTTGGAACAACTCCACCGTCGCCTAGGTCACATTTCACCTGAAGCAGCCAAAAGACTGTGAAATTATCAAGACTGAAATACTATCTCAGTCTCTTGGAAAAGAGCTCATATTAGAAGTATTTAGCTACCTGA
>QLPI01004333.1:0-21961 GCA_003314275.1 Chroogomphus rutilus | reverse complement strand
AGAGCATATGCTCACGGGCCATTCAGATTGGGTGCGCTCCGTTTCCTTCTCTCACGATGGATCACGTCTCGTCTCTGCCTCCGATGGCCAGTCAATCCGGATATGGAATACGATTACCGGAGCAATAGAGCGTTCATTGGAGGGTCAATCACGCTGGGTGACCTCGGTTGTGTTCTCATCTAATGGCGCGCACGTCGTGTCTGGCTCGTTGAGCGGCTCAGTCTGTATATGGGACACTACCACAGGTGATTTGACACCACTGCTGGAACATGAATCCTTCCAATTCTCAGATGGAGGCAAGGTTGCTCATGTCATCCCTGGCCACTTTCATCTCTTTGCCCCCAGGGACCCGCAGATCTTCATCTCACCCAGTCAGGACTGGATTCTGGCTGACTTGCCACTCAAATCTTGTTGGATTCCCCCTGATTCCCGCAATTTCATAACACATGCCTTCTCTCCCTCTAAAGTGTGCTTTGGATACAAATCAGGTCACATTGTGATAATCGATCTCAAGCCTATACATGAGTAGCATAACATAGTATAACTAGGGATTAGGTGATATGAGGTTTGTTGAAGATTTGTAACAATTAGTGCCTTCTTTTTTTGATTGCATCATTGTATTCCTATAACACCAGCAACTAAACAAGATGAATCACAGAATAAATGACCAGATCTGCAGACAGATTGAGAATAAATGTAAACTCATGTGCAGGAGGCCATTCAGACAAGCCCTGCAAGGATAGTAATTTTAGATAATTTTTTTGGAAACATATACCAATATGACTTCATATGACAACCTAAGTGGCTTCTTACAGAGATGATTCAAGGAAGACTGCTACATCTACTGGATGGACAGCACAGGGGCAGAATCCTTTGTTATCTAGTTCTCTCAAGTTGGCTTGTAATGAAAGCTTTGAGTGGGATGCTGGTCATGCCACAAGGATGACCTGATGAATGTTTCTACTATTCCTGATTGACAGCATTTATCCATTGTGTCTTTAACAATAATTCAATAAATCCCCTTTTTGTTTTCATACGGTCCTTACAAGGTTGACGATCAAGGAGCAGAATTGCTCAAATAAATAATTGAGATGAGTGATGTCAGGTGTGTTCACAAGGTAACCATGGATTACTGATTGGATGCTCAGGTTAGTTAGAGAAAGCATTTTAGATATTGTAGGGACAATGTGGCATTTTTTTCATCAATCCTGAGTGAAACTGCACCTTCCTTTCCAACTGGGAGCATGGACCTGGGACATCTATTTGTTCACCTTCCCCACCATCAGGTGTCAGGTGTTATGAGGCTAGGGGGAAACTGGCTAATGTATCTCATCAGGAGGTTTTGTAGGGTGCAAGCTTGCATCTCACCCCTGAGAGACCAATCTCAATATATTGTAATCATATATCTATTTTCATATCATTCTGTGTGCTTTTGAATTCTGAATTTTTCTCACTTTTATTTGTATTTTTACCCTCAATATTGAGGGCGTTATTCATTTTCTACTATGTATGCTACTTACGGGCGCTTGTCCATGCACGACGTGACTTGCATGGCCAGCTCCCTGGATTGGGACCGGCAGCCTGGCTCAAATCTTCGATAGGGTCAAGGGCCGGTTGCAGGGTATATGTGGGTGAAACACAACCCACGCATGCCTCCCTCCTCAGTTGTTGACTACACTGAGGAGGTGAGTTATATAATATATTGTACAAGCCTTTAAGGCTAATTTTTCTATTCTTTTTGTAAGATAAAATAAAATAGGTATATTTTCCGAATATACAAGCAGTTGTTAACTACACTGAGGAGATAAAATAAAATAGATTGCCTATAAATTCTTCAAACCTACTGCAATTTGCTCATAATCTCATCAAGGTTATAGGCCCCGCAGACCAAACAGAGAAAGTCCCATTGACCATGGGAAGACTATCTACAGATGGATCAAATTGGTCTCTGTGGAGAGCTCAACTCATGAGTTACTTCGAGTCTAAAAATCTATTGAAACATATAGAAGGCAAAGCCGACAGACCACCAGATCCTCCCACTTTTCCCAAGGCACATGTCCTCACAGATGATAAGGAGGCCAAGGTAGAGAAAGCTGAGGAGAGACTTGAAAAGTGGCTGGCTCGAGAGGGGCTCGTCAAGACTCAAATATTGGCATCCATGTCAGAGTCACTAGCTTTAATGCTAGAAAAGAAAAAGAATGCAAAGGAGATCTGGGATACTCTGGTAACTGAGATGACGAAGAAACCAAAGATAGTTGTCACCAGCATCCAGAGACAACTCCGGAACATAAAATGCTCAGAGGATGATGATCTCAGAGAACACCTTAATAGGGCTCAAGATCTCTATGCAAGACTCATTGACATGGGAGCTAAGATCTCTGAAGAAGAATTCCTTGATATTATACTATCCTCACTGCCACCTTCCTACGAATCAGTCATGAATGCCCTCACGACATCTCTTGAAGAAGTTGGAAAGCCTTTGGATCCGGACAATATCATCCAGGTACTTAAATCACAATATGATAGGCGTAGAACATTGTCCCTCACTCATGAGGATCAAGGTTTCGTGGGTACTGCAGATAAGAAGGCGCATATATGCACCAACTGCAAAAGGCCGGGACACACAGTTGAGATGTGTTGGGCTAAAGGCGGTGGCAGAGAAGGCCAAGGACCTAGGCAGAAGAAAAGATCTAGATTCAAAAAGATAAAAGGGAAAGGGAAAGGAAAGGCCAAAGCCAAAGTAGCTGATGAAGATGAGTCTTCTGGAGGAGACGATGATGGATCTATGGCATTCATCAATTATGATTGCGCCACCTTCATCAGAGATGGAACAGGCGACACTATTATCTTAGATACAGGAGCTAGTTCTCACATGACGCCTCATAAGAACATGCTTGAGAACTACAAAAGCTTCCCCACACCGCGTACAATTCGAGTAGCCGACCAAGGCAGCTTTGATGCATACGGAAGCGGTCAACTCAAGATAACTACTAGAGTGAGAGGGAAAGCAGTCACATTGACATTAAAAGAAACACTATATGCTCCTAAAATCACTTTCACCCTTATTTCCATAGGCCGATGCGATGATGCCGGTAACCAG
The DNA here is from genome assembly GCA_003314275.1 of Chroogomphus rutilus. Taxonomy (NCBI): domain Eukaryota; kingdom Fungi; phylum Basidiomycota; class Agaricomycetes; order Boletales; family Gomphidiaceae; genus Chroogomphus; species Chroogomphus rutilus. Next base: position 18,861 of record QLPI01004333.1, on the reverse strand, counting down.
ACAGAGTTTGCATCACAGAAATGCACAATAAAGAATTCGTCCGGCCATATTTTATTACAGGCACCTAAATTACACAGCCTATATCGTTTGGATAATCAGTCAACTCAACATCCCACTAAGCTATGCTTAACCGCCATCGAGACACATCGCAGGCTTGGGCACATATCTTACAAGACCCTTAAGCGCCTGATGGATCATGGCATGGTTTACGGCCTAGAGCTATCACAGGCTAGAGACAAATTTACCTGTGATGTGTGTATTAAAGCTAAGATTACACGCAAACCGCTCCCAAAAGAATCAAGTGAGTGCTCAAAGAAAATTGGTGATAAAATATTTTCCGATGTATGGGGACCGGCAAGACATATCACAATTGATAAAAAGTCTTACTATGTTTCCTTCACGGACGATCACTCAAGGGAATCAGTGCTCTACTTAATGAGCACTAAGGATCAAGTCTTCGCCAAATACAAGTTGTATGAGGCAATGATGCTTCGGCAGAGGAATGTGCACATCAAAACACTCCTCTCAGATAGAGAGGGTGAATATACAAGTGCTGAATTCAATAACTACCTAGACAAGCAAGGTACTCGACATAGATATACCGTTCATGATACCCCAGAACAGAATGGAGTCGCCGAGTGCCTAAACCGCACATTGGTCAATAAGACCCGTGCAATGCTTCTAGATTCCAATCTCCCTAAGTCATTATGGGGATATGCTATTCAGCATGCCAACTACCTCAAAAATCACACACATACACGATCTCTACCGGACAAGACTGTCAAGTCCACGTACCGAGACCCATCCGCCGGCAGTGCCGACCGAGCAATCATCCTACATCCACGACCAAGTACCCGCGTTGCCTGCATAACACTTGGTGCGCCGGTTCCGGCTCGGCACATTCGCCATCTGCACTCCTCGGTTCATTTCACCTCAGGACTCCCCGTCCTTGTATTATCCTCGGACGCGACCCCATTGTTTTATATCCGGCCACTCCCTATTGTCCCATTTCGAGTCACGATCCTATTATATTATCCTTCATTGTTCTATCCCTGCTTTGCATTCCTTGTTCTAATTTTGTTCGTTGTGGACAACAACCACACGCTCTGCATACCTTGTTGTCCCACATTCCTTATTCCACATGTCGCTTCTTAACCTATATAAGTAGGACATGGATGTACATACTTCCTCATTCTGGGTATCGACTAGGCTTAGGCCCTTCTACCTTCTTCTCTTCTGTTAAGTCCTCAACTCAGGCCGGCATCTTCAGCATCCCCCTGAGTATCTGTCTGTTGCAAATACAGTGGCACGCACGGCAAGTAGGGCGCAACACACGAGTACGTTGAAGCCAACGCCACTACTCTTGGCCTGCAGGACTTGGCCATAGTCCGCCCGACCTTTCGACAATACCCCTCGGCAGTACCGAAGTCCGTCAGAATCCGGCGCTTGACAAAGACACCCTATGAGATGATTCACCATCAAAAACCAAACTTACAAGATGCTCACGAATGGGGGACGGACGTCTATGTCAAAATCAGACAAGACGATAAATTGCTATCTAGAGCCAAGAAAGCTAGGTGGATCGGTCACTCTGCTCAAAGCGATGGCCATTGTATATATTGGCCGGATAGTCGATGGGTATCTGTGGAGTGGAATATTATATTTGAGGCACCAAAATTGCCCTCAATCACTCCTATTTTACCTACAGATGATCGCACAATTATTGGGCCAAAGGCCATTAAATACAGGCCTATACCACCCACACTGGCATCTATTCAGGCGCCAGTACCATCACGTGACCTACGGTTGGGTGAGAGCCGCATTGAAGAAATAGTCGAGCACACACCAGAGAGAGACTTGGAAAATATACAACCAAGTCAAACAGATGTGAGCAGACCTGAAGAAGCTCCTCCACTCAGAAGAAGTGAGAGAATTCTCTTATTACAAGAAAGAGCTTCAAGGGCCGGCTCCAGTGATAAATCTCAAGCTGGAGAAGCCGCACATATAAATTTAACCACCCTCGCTTGCGAAGACATTGGGGATAATGTACTCAATGATATCGCACACAGTTCTAATTTTTATATTCAAAAGAACGGAAGCGACAAGGGTATATGCGACTACCTAGCAATAAGCGCCGAACCAATTAGTGCCGAAGAAGAAGATTTTGCCTATCTATCAAATGATTTGCAATTACCTACGACAACTAAAGATGCCCTTAGTAATCCTACATGGAAGACAGCCATGGGCACAGAGATCCGATCGCAAATCGACAAAGACACCTGGGAACTAACTAAACCCCCTCCGGGTGTGAATATAGTCGGTAGCAAGTGGACTCATGTGATGAAACATAATCAGAAGGGTGATGTAGTACGTGCAAAATCAAGACTCGTTGCTCAAGGCTTCACACAAACTTTTGGAGTCGATTATGACGAGACTTATGTACCAGTCATTCGTATGACATCTTTACGTATCATATGTGCAATAGCGGCTAGAAATAATTGGCCCATACATCAAATGGACGTAGACATTGCATATCTAAATGCACCGCTCGAGGAACCTATCTATATGCGCAAGCCGCCTGGATATTTTGAGGAACAACATGAAAACATATTATTGCTAAAGAAATGCATATACGGGCTCAAGCAATCGGGCAGAGAGTGGTATAAGTGTTTATCGAATGCTCTTTATTCTATTGGATTTACAAAGTCAGCCTCAGATGCTGCGGTATTCTATAGACATTGGGCAAACGACTATGCCATTATCGGAGCTGCTGTAGATGATCTCACCATCACTGCTACGGATGACTCTATATTGCGAGGCATCAAAGAAGATCTCAAAGCCATCTTCAAGATGAAAGATCTTGGAGAAATCCATTGGCTTCTTAATCTGAAGATCGAATGGGATAAATCAGCCGGAATGATCAGCTTCTCCTAAGAAGCATATATTGACAAGATACTCGATTGATTTAACCTACAAGATGCCAAAACGCATACCACTCCATTAGATCCAACTTCTAAATTATCTAAAGAACAATGCCCAACTACTGAAGCCGACAAGAAAAACATGGAAAAGATTCCTTACCGACAGGCGATTGGTTCACTCATGTGGGCAGCAGTAGCTACCCGTCCAGATATTTCATTCGCTGTTTCATTATTATCACAGTTTCTAGAGAACCCGGGGATTGCTCATTGGAACGCAGTTAAAAGAGTATTTAAGTACTCAAGGAGCATGAAAGATAAGAAACTAGTCTTAGGGAAGAGTCGAGACGGCCTAGTAGGATACTCAGATGCCGACTGGGCTTCACAAGACCACAGACACTCAATATTGGCCTACATATTCCAAATTGACTCCAGGAGCATCTCATGGAGCTGTCAGAAGCAGATGATAGTGGCACTCTCATCTACCAAAGGAGAATTTATTGCTATGACTCATGCCACAAATGAAGCCATTTGGCTCAAGAACTTCATAACCGAAGTTTTCCAGCCTATTAAAAATCCTATTAAAATATATGCTGACAACCAATCAGCTATTACTATAGCTTACAGTAATCAGCAGCACTCGAGGACCAAACACTTCGACATAAGACTCTATTTTATCCAAGATACAATTGAGGGGAAGAAGATCACAATCGAATACCTCCCAACCGATCAAATGCTCGCAGACATCCTCACAAAGGGTTTACCAGGACCCAGAGTGAAGATTCTCACCGAAAGACTCGGCATATATTGAGCTTGAGGGGGCATGTAAGGTGCAAGCTTGCATCTCACCCCTGAGAGACCAATCTCAATATATTGTAATCATATATCGATTTTTGTATCATTCTGTGTGCTTTTGAATTCTGAATTTTTCTCACTTTTATTTGTATTTTTACCCTCAATATTGAGGGCATTATTCATTTTCTACTATGTACGCTACTTACGGGCGCTTGTCCACGCACGACGCGACTTGCGTGGCTGGCTCCCTGGATTGGGACTGTGTCAAGTACACGTACCGAGGATCCGATAACTCGGCAGTACCGACTAAAACACTCCATTAGTAACCAAGTACAAACCATTCAATGAGTTGTTCTCGGCCAGACGCGCATATCGGTCACACCCCTCATTCCTACACCTACTCCTCACTCCTCGGACCGCCTTACCTCGGGACTTCCTGCCCTTGTGTTATCTTCAGTTATGGCCTTGTTTTACAATCGGGCATTTCCTATTGTGCTAGGGCACGTCCTATTATTTGGTCCTTCATTGTTTTACTTCCACCTTACATTTCTTATTCTAATTTTACTCGTTGTGGACAACAACCACATGCTCTGCATACCTTGTTGTCCCACATTCCTTATTCCACATGTCGCTTCTTAACCTATATAAGTAGGACATGCATGTACATACTTCTTCATTCTGGGTATCGACTAGGCTTAGGTCCTTCTACCTTCTTCTCTCCTGTTAAGTCCTCGACTTGGGCCGGCATCTTCAGCATCCCCCTGAGTATCTGTCTGTTGCAAATACAGTGGCATGCACGGCAAGTAGGGCGTAACGCACAAGTACGTTGAAGCCAACGCCACTACTCTTGGCCTGCAGGACTTGGCCATAGTCCACCCAACCTTTCGACAACACCCCTCGGCAGAACCGAAGTCCATCAGTATCCGACTCCTGACAGACTGGCAGCCTGGCTCAAACCTTCGATAGGGTCAAGGGCCGGTTGCAGGGTATATGCGGGTGAAACACAACCCGTGCATGCCTCCCTCCTCAGTTGTTGACTACACTGAGGAGGTGAGTTATATAATATATTGTACAAGCCTTTAAGGCTAATTTCTCTATTCTTTTTGTAAGATAAAATAAAATAGGTATATTTTCCGAATATACAAGCAGTTGTTGACTACACTGAGGAGATAAAATAAAATAGATTGCCTATAAATTCTTCAAACCTACTGCAATTTGCTCATAATCTCATCAAGTTGTACCACCGAGCCTGCTCAAGAATGCAGAGGTCATTCATGTACACCAGAGCCTCAGCGATCCTCCGGTTTTCCTCCTGGATGCCTCGCACATCCTGCCTCAACCCCCACAGCTCTTCAACCACCTCCCTCAATTCAACCCCAGAGGTGCTCGGACCCCAAGATGGCCCCTCAATCACCACCTCCACCTTCTGCCTCTTTGGTTTTGGACCCACACCATCCTCCAAAGGAACCCTTCCTCTCTTCCCCTTAGCACCTGTCTCCTCCTCCCCATCACCCTTCTCCTTGCACTTCACCTTCCAATCGGCACAAATGAAGCACGAGGTTCCCTTGCCTGAAGCGGGCCACATGCAGGGTTCCTCCCAATCAGAACAGCGCTTGCAAACCTGACCAGGTTTCCTAACCCAGTCTAGCACGTCCTCGGAAGACTGATGATATAAGTCAGGATGCAGGCTGATCAGCATCCTTCGACTCGATTCAAGCGGACCGAGACCTACCTCGGCACCATCTGCCCTGGCACTCCTCAGCAGGGAATTCTTGTAGGCCTTCTGGGCCCGATGTACTCGGAGTGTGTATTGTTGTTGGAGCATTCAGACTTGCTCCTTGTCTCGTTCATTCAGACCGGACCCCCTGGGCTCCGCATTCAGAGTCTCCCTCCAAGTGACCACTGCCAACAAGTCCCCTTGCTGGGACTTGTCCTCTGCTATTGTGTATAGCTCCGGAATTATTTGGGAGCTCTTTACGCTCTTCTTCCGAGGCGTCTTGTGGCCCTTTTTCGAAGCCGCCTCCTTTCGGAGTTTTTCGGCCAACTCCTTTGCCTCCTTCTTGGCATTCTCCTTAGCCTCCTTCTCGGCCTTCTCCTTGGCCTCTTTTTCGACCTTCTCCTTAGCTTCCTTTTGGGCCTTTTCTTTAGCCTCCTTTTCAGCTTTCTCCTTACTCCTCCTCTGCCTTACGTTTGGCTTCCTCCTCCGCCTTAGATTTGGCCTCCTCCACTTTTTGTTTGGCCTCCTCCTCGGCCTTCCATTGCTTTTTGGCCTCCTCCTCAGCCTTCCATTGCTTTTTGGCCTCCTCCTCAGCCTTGCGTTTTTTCTCAGCTCGGACCTTTTCGAGCTTCTCCAATGCTTCCTGCAACGTCCTCTCGAGGATGGCCTCGTCGTCTAAGATGGGGGATGGCAAAGGCATAGTTGAGTTACTATGAAAAAGGGTCCCCCCTTATATACCCCATCACAATGCCTAATCACCTAATCTTCCCACGGTTACTTCCATCACCATTAGGCGCCAGGACCTCGAGGCTCGGTCCTAACAGGGGGGCACTGTTATATCCGCGATATAACTCCGACATCCCGGACATCCGACATAGGGCGCTATGAAGGAACCCTACTCCGAACCAAGTCTGAACCTACATTGCCGCCTCCGAGCCCGACCAGCATCGTTACTCTCGGACCTCGGACATCTTCCTTTTTCATCGAACAATAGTCTTATTGTAACACCAATGTATATTCTTCTTGTAATCCGTTTTCGTTTGTCTTGTTGTTCTCTTGATCATTCCTAATTAGTTACAATAAGGATCGCATGTATAATACCTCCAGACTTCTGTACTATACCTTAGTTCGAATATCAACTTGTATTCCCACTCACTCTTGAACTCCGAAAACTTATCTTCTCCGAACCTCTGAAATAAAGGACTGACGATCGAGGAGGGTGCAACATCAAAGTTGAAGCCAAGTCCTTATGACTCCGAACACACGACTCGGACCAACTTACGTCAGCTCGGACCTGACGCAAACTCAGATGCTAACAGTGCCACAGTCTAGCCAAAGGCTTGTCAAACACCTGACTAGGCAAACTATGCCCATACCTCCTAGAATGTCGTCAGCCCCCCTTCCTCTAATCTCACCCCCCAGGCCCATACCGATGGATGTCGATATGACTAGACAGTGGTATCCTCTGCCCTTCACATGCTGGCAATGCAGCAAGACTGGCCACTTTGCCCAAGACTGCCCCCAGGCATACAATGTGCACTTCATGATAACAGAAGAGCATGAGGAGATGCTAGAGTACTGGATGGTGTTGTCAGGTCCATGATACCATGCTCTGATTTACTCGGCAGTACTGACCGACTGACCCTTACCCATATCATTCCTCACTAGTATGTGGTCTTGGCTCGGTACATTTGGCTCATCATTTGGTTCACTTTCCTCATCTCATTCCCTCTATTCATTGTTATTCTTTCATTCCCCATCTTTCCCTGTACCCATTCCCCTTTGAGACATTTACTACTCGCTTATTATTTGGTCATGGCCCTATTGTTTTATATTCAGCCATTCTCCATTGTTCTATTCTCACTCACTCTTTTGTTCCCAGTCATACTTTATTGTTCTATTCTTGCCCACATTCCTTATTCTATTCTTTATCACTGTGAATAATACCTCCACATGATTCTTCATACCTTGTTGTTCTCCATTCCTTGTGTCACCCTGTTCCACATCTTGCTTCTTAACCTATATAAGTACCCAATGTATGTAGATGGTTCTTCATTCTGGAAATCAACTAGGTTTACACCTTCTTGTCCACCCTCCTCCTGTCTAAAGTCCTTTACCTGGGCCGACACTCTTGGCACTCTCTCAGGTATCTCTTCTGTCTCAAATCAGTGGCATACACAGAAAGTAGGGTGCAATGCACAAGCACGTTGAATCCAAGCCACTACTCCTGGCCTGCAGGACTTGGCCACTCCTTGGCATTCCTGAAGCCTGACACTATTTCCAGAACCACACTACTTCCCGTTCCCTTCTTACAATTATGCCCTCACGAATTAACAGCAGCAACAAAATCAATGCTGCTATGTCCTTCTATCCTCTTCAATTTAATTCCTTCCGTCATCTGATTAGGGTACTGAATATGCTCAATTGTGTCAGCATCTGTTCACAGCTACCCCTTTAATGATTTTCCTATCTTGTTATTTGGAACCAGGTTCCTCGACATTTTCAGTATTTTGTGCCAACCTGGCGGCAATGCCCCATCCTCAGCATCCTATTCAATCTTCTGTCCGGACAATCTCAGTCTACCCATCCATCTGTCATGTCACTAGATCCATCGGTCGGCAATATTCGGTCACAACTCATTCACCTGCTATAATTCATTGATTAACAGGGTATTGGGCAGTATTACATTCTGTCAAGCCACTAGCATTTTTAGGTGCATCCCAATGATCTCGGTCCTGGCGGCACTTGCCACTGTTCCAAAAGCCTCACCCAGGATCCTGTTCCATCGCTGAAAGCTCTGTCAATAGCCCTAGTCAATGCAACTGCCTTGTGCATGATTGTATACCAGAATGGCTGGCAAGTTTTTAGCTGGGACCTCTCGGTCAGTGGCACCATTTGGCACATTCGGCCAAGGTCTCTTCTGTCTGTCCCCATCTGTTATTGTTCATTTGATCCGTATATGCGCATTATATACCCTTATGACACTTCTCCATTCTTCTCGGCTAGAGGCTGATACCTTTAATAATTAAAAGCCGGGGGTAATGGTAGCGTGGTTGTGTATGTTTTTGTTAATGTATTTTCGGTATTTTTTATTGTATTTGTCTGGTTTATCGAGCGTGTATATACGATGATATGCCCGGCGTATATTGATGTCTTTAGGCGCCGATCCGGGAAGGTGGCGCACAGTTGACCGGGTAAAAGTAAACACTGCAGGATGCTCGAAATGCAAAGCGTATGAGAAGAAAATTTGTAGACACGGTGTACTACACCTAAGGAGATTATCCCGGTGTGTCCGGACGTTCGACAAGGCGATTGAAATATATAAGAACTTGAAGCTTCGATTGCGTACACAGGCGTCGAGCTTTTCGATCGGTCAAGAGACAAGTGAGGCTAGGACTAGTCTATACTCTAGTAACAGTCTAGTTTTTATATGTGAGTGAACCACGGTACTATGAAACAATTCCTCTCTAATACGACGGCGGCACTCTAGACCCGGATGCAGGGTCGCCGTCCTGCTTTGTGATCTCCCCCTTCCACGTCATCGACAACACCCTTACACTGAATTATGCTATACAGCAAAATCTTCAGTACCCTCGGTGAGCATCTATGCCTGGATCCTATCTCGATCGGAGCCCTCTCTCATCTTGTCATTTTCCCTTCGAATATCGCGTATATACGCTCCGGTGCGGCCATGTGTCGTCCTCTATCGTGTAAGTCCATCCTATTGTCCATCTTGAATCTTCTCTCTGCTGACCCTGCTCTACTCCTTCGCGTCTCGCCCTCTAATCCGGTTCCTGTATCCCTTGTTTGTTTGCTCTTTCTACGTTCCTTGGCCGTCTTATCCGCGTGTACCTCTCTCCGGCTCTCTCTTCATCCCACTCTACCGCTATCCTCCTCTCCCCTTTCCTGCTCCTTCCGCCCCTCGTTTCAACAACCTTTAGTAGACATTGGGACATCTACCTAAAGGGGGGGGTGGCGACTAGCTAGAAACTTTTCAAATGATACAATCTCCCCTCCCAAAGACATCTCCTCCCAAAATTTCCCTCCATTTACCCCTCTGTTCCTTCTGTTCCAACCTTAATTCCTCCTTCTTCAACTGCCCGACCCTCTATTCGAGACCACCTTTTCCCCTATTCCCCTTTTCTTCCCCCTTATCCCCCTCACTGTCATCACCCCTCAACTGGTCCTCTCTTGGACTTTCCCTCCTCCCAGACCTTGGCAAAGTGCTGAGACCCCAATACATCTGGCTGTGAAACTTCCACAGTCACCACCCATCTGCTAGGCCATATGGCCATCATCTGCCCACTCAATTCACGGCCCTCCTTGGCCTCTTCTTTGGCTGTTCCAAGGCCTCCTTAACCCAATCATGGCTCTCCTTATGAGTCTGAAAACATCTGAATCCCCTCCTCAGTTCCCCCTACTCTCAAAATTCTTCAGCCCATCCACTTCCTTTTACTCCTTGCCCGTGCCCAGATCAGGACTCCCGAAATCTACTCTGCCTACCGGCTTCATGGGTTCAGCTGCTAGAGGGGGGATACTATCAGGTCTACGATACCATGCTCTTATTTACTCGACAGTACCAACTGACCAACCCTTACCCATATCATTCCTCACTAGTATGTGGTCTTGGCTCGGTACATTTGGCTTATCATTTGGTTCACTTTCCTCATCTCATCCCCTCTATTCATTGTTATTCTTTCATTCTCCATCTTTCCCTGCACCCATTCCCCTTTGGGAAATTTACTACTCGCTTATTATTTGGTCATGGCCCTATTGTTTTATATTCAGCCATTCTCTATTGTTCTATTCTTACTCACTCTTTTGTTCCCAGTCATACTTCATTGTTCTATTCTTGCCCACATTCCTTATTCTATTCTTGATCACTGTGGACAATACCTCCACATGATTCTTCATACCTTGTTGTTCTCCATTCCTTGTGCCACCCTGTTCCACATCTTGCTTCTTAACCTATATAAGTACCCAATGTATGTAGTGTTGACAGGGAAGGTCTAGAGACTCTTAACTGTCATACACAGAGAGCAACAATGGCCTCTGGGGCTTGTCAATATGGATGCTAAAGACATGTATATAACAGAGTAACTACTAACCTTTGGGGCTTGTCAATATGGATGCTAAAGACAAGACCCAAAGGTGTGCAATGGTGCGTATTATGGGCGCTTAAAATAAGCGCCAGAGCACGCAAATGCAAAAGTGAAATGCACAAAAGAGAAATGCAAGTGAAAGAACAAAACACAAGTGCAGGGGAATAAAATCATACCCCAACATATAGATGGTTCTTCATTCTGGAAATCAACTAGGTTTACACCTTCTTGTCCACCCTCCTCCTGTCTAAAGTCCTTTACCTAGGCCGACACTCTTGGCACTCTCCCGGGTATCTCTTCTGTCCCAAATCAGTGGCACACATGGGAAGTAGGGCGCAATGCACAAGCACGTTGAATCCAAGCCACTACTCCTGGCCTGCAGGACTTGGCCACTCCTCGGCATTCCCGAAGCCTGACAGGTGTCTGCAGACCTTTGAGATATCAATGAGGCTAAGGGGGTCGAGGAAGTAGATTTGGGGGATTTAGCCCATGGCAGTGAGTGAAGGATGTGCCCTCGCTGCCCTTGTTTAATCATTTTGCCGCTCTGTCTATAGACTCTGATATGGAGAATACAACCCAGTATTCAAATGATGATGCCTCAGCTGCAAGCGATGAAGACACCCCTGAGCCAATTTCACCAAAACTACCATCTCCCCCCCTAGGTTAAAATGTTGGAAACATAGTCCCCTAAAACAATATGTAGTGGCCTCCACTCCCTCACCGAATTCACTGAACCTCAAGGTAGAGATACAGACTACCAACACGGCCGAAGTTAAAGGTATAACTGCTCTACTAGACAGCAGAGCCACTGGATTGTTTATAGACCAAAAGTTTGCAGTTGCCGAGAGATTGACCTTGAGCCCATTGACTCGACCCACGCCAGTGTACAATGTCAATGGTACCCTAAACAAAGGAGGAGCAATTTGGCACATGGTCGATGTGATCTTATGCTATCAAGACTACTCGGAATGAGCCATATTTGCTGTGACTAATCTAGGGAAGCACAAGATGATCCTTGGCTCTCCCTGGCTCTGCAATCACAACCTTGAGGTCAACTGGCATATGCAAGAGGTCATGCTAAGTTGGTACTCCACCCAATGTCACACCTGCCAAGTCAAGCTACAGAAAGAATGTCAGGAGGAAATGGCGATTTGGGCTCTCCAGGTAGGCCCCTTCCCAAGAATGACAGTCAATGAGTTGGTAGACTACAAAAGCATGGACAATGGTGTGCCTTTCCTCAAACCAGGTGATTGCCTTTTTATGACTGTAGCCCTGCCAAATGTCCTGATTGGGACTATTGCAGTAGCCACAACCACGCAACAACTAGCTGAATGGGCACTCTGGAGCACCCCTCCTAGAGAGAAAGGAGAAATCCCACCTTATCTCTAAGACTTCAATGACCTCTTTGAGAAAGAGTCCTTTGACTCCCTCCCTGAGCAGAGGACATGGGACCATGCCATCAAACTGGAACTGGGTGCAAAACTCTCAGCTTGCACTGTATACCCGCTCTCCCTGAGCGAACAGTGAGAACTGGATGAGTTCCTATAGGAAAACCTCTGCACAGATCATATATGCCCCTCAAAATCCCCTATAGACAGCCCTGTATTCTTCATTAAGAAAAAGGATGGCTCCCTTCAGCTGGTCCAGGACTACTGGGTGCTCAATGCGATGACAGTGAAGAATCGATACCCCCTCCCCATCATCTCGGAACTCATTGCACAACTTTGTGGGGGGCCAAGTACTTCACTAAATTGGACGTGCAACAGATCAAAGAAGGGGATGAGTGGAAGGCAGCATTCTGCACAAATAGAGGGCTCTTTGAACCCCTTGTCATGTTCTTTGGCCTTACCAACAGCCCTGCAATGTTCCAGACTATGATGAACGACATCTTTCAGGACCTGTGATAGAAGGGCATGTATGTATGTACCTGGATGACATCCTCATCTTCATAGAGACTCTCGAAGAGCATCGATGGGTCATCCAGGAGGTCCTTGAACAATTAAAGGCACAAGCTCTACCTCTGGCTGGAGAAGTGCAAGTTTGAACAGACAAGGATCGAATACCTAGGCCTCATCATATCTCACATCAAGGTAGTGATAGACCCAGTCAAGGTAGAAGGCATCACAGGTTGGCCAACCCCATCAAACCAGAAAGAGGTCCAAGCTTTCCTTGGCTTTGCCAACTTCTATCAGAGGTTCATCGAGAGGTTCTGGCATCACGCCAGGCCATTGTTCGAACTCATAAAGAAGGATGCAGAGTGGAGGTGGGGAGATGTGGAACAAGCGGCCTTCGAAGGGCTCAAAACAAAGTTCACAATGGTGCCTATCCTCGGGTTTGCCGATGATGCTTGCCCTTACCGAGTAGAAGTGGATAGCTCTGACGTTGCCATGGGGGCAGTCCTTTTGCAGCAGTCACATGAGGATGGCAAGTGGCACCCGATTGCCTTCTATTTGAAAAACCTCTCCCTATTAGAAAGGAATTATGAGATCAATGACAAGGAGATGCTTACGATCATCCAGGCCTTGGAAGAGTAGAGGCACTTCTTAGAGGGTGCTGAACACCATGTCAAAATCTGGACCAACCATAAGAATCTAGAGTACTTCCGATCTTTGAAGAAGTTGAATCAGCAACAAGCCCATTGGTCCCTCTACCTCTCGCATTTCAACTTCTATCTACAGCACCGACCAGGAGTAATGATGGGGAAGTCTGATGCACTCTCCCATCGGTCGGATCATAGATCAGGAACAGGTGACAATAGCGACCTAGTCTTGCTTCAGCCTGAGCTGTTTGCGATATGGGCACTGGAGGGAGTAGCACTGGAGGGAGAGGAGCAGGGGATCACCTGAGAACTGAAAAAAGCACTAGGTGAAGGGACGTTAGAGGATGAGGTGACAGAAGTGGTGAGGAAGCTGCGAGAAGCAGGAGGGAGATTGTTAGTTTTGGCGGAATAGGCAGAGGATGATGGACTGTTGACCTTCCAAGGCAAGGCATATGTCCTAGATGTGGGAGGCCTCCGGTGATGCATCATAGCCCACCACCATGACTCTAAGATAGCCAGACACCCCGGCCATTGGAAGACCCTTGAGCTCGTCTCTCAAAACTATTGGTGGCCCTACATGTCTTGGCACATTGGCAAGTATACCAAGACACACAACCTGTGCCTGCAAAGGCCCAGAGACAGCAGCCCACCAGGGAAATCCCACCACTGTAGAGTTGCTCTAGGTAATTAATACCTAAAAGCCTGCATGCACCGGTCCTTTTCTTTGGCGGGATCTAGTGCAGTTGTTTGGCACAGCTGGAATTGGTTCTGTGACTCAGCTATGTATGAACAAAAATAGAACGTGAACAAAATATGGTGTGATGTGACAGGGATGTGACCTGAGACGCGAATGTGTCATGCTGACTAATACTTGGACTTTGACTTTGAGCTTGAATATAATAGTCTAGACATTTCTAGACTAGTCTTGACTTGGACTTGGAGACTGACTTGACTTGGGGCTTTAACTTGTGAACTTGAACTTGTTATTACAGAGGTGAGCCAGAGGCCTTTATATACAAAAACCAAGCAATGATGCAAAATGATGCGAGAGGTTGGCTATGTCAGTTGAATGACAAAGCACGAGAACAAAGTTACAAAAGAGGAAACTATGGAGAAACTCTGGAGAAATGGTACAACATAGAGGCTGCGCGAATAGGGGCTAGAGGCTATGATAGGGGGAGACTAACCAAAAAGGTAAGGATGATGAGTAACAACAAGAAAAGACTAACAGAATAGGAAACAGGTCTGAGTCAAGCCAAGAAAAGGGGAAACATATAAAAGAAACAATAAGGAAGTCTACCAATAAACATCTAACAACCTTGTCTACTACTCCTGAGGGGCCTTAGGATGAGTCAGGGGACTGAGTCATCTTGGAGTATTTCCAGGTCACAGGCAACATATCTTCCGCAATTTCTCCAGTATCCAATCCAAGGATAGGGGTCTGGGAGTAGGAGGACTAATGGGTATATGGTCGTGCACTCTCATTTTGTGTTTAAGAGTGAGTCAAATAGAGTGGGCAGGGTAATCAGGATGGGATGGTGCCCTGAACTCTGCCTCATATTCCACTCTACTCCTATCACAATATGCTGGTCTAGACGTCATTCCAAGAAATATGTATGGTTCTTGACTTTCTGGGAAATAGACTGCATCTCCTATTGGATATGAATGAGTGTAGATTGGATGGGATCGTCTTCTGAGTGAGAAATGTGCTGGTGGGGGTATGCGAAGATAATGATATGTTAATGGTTCTGCTTGGATATGTGTATCCTGGGTGTTGTAGCATTGCATGGGAATGAGCTCTGAAGAAGACATGATGACAAATTGGGAGTCTGATGATTGGAGGGCTGAATAGAATGGTTGGCTGTGTGATGTGGCGACAGTGAAGGTGATATGGGATGAGCACCGTTGGAGTCTAATTTGGAACATGGTTGAGATTGGTCGCTTTACTGTCACCGCTTCCAATCCCCAAGGCACGGTGGGATACCATAAGTGTAGACTTCATAGTAGAACTCCCCGATGTGCATGGGTGCAATACCGTGATGAATGTGGTGGACTCAGTGTCCAAGCGGGCACACTTTATACTGACTCACATGGCAGTGATGGCAGCCAGAGCAGCGCAACTCTTCCTACACCATGTATGGAAGCTACACAGGTTGCCCAGGGTAGTGGGGTCCGATCAAGGGGTCCAATTTGTCTGCAAGTTCACCCAGGAACTCTATCGCTTACTAGGCATTCTCCTGGCAGGTTCCATAGCCTACCACTTGCAGATAGATGGTCAAACTGAATGGGTGAACCAAGAACTGGAACAGTACCTCTACCTCTTCGTCAATGAGAGGCAAGATAATTGGGATGATCTCTTGCCCCTGGCCAAGTTCCAGTATAACAATCACATTCATGCCGAGACCTGCGAGTCCCCCTTCTTGTTAGACATGGGCCAACACTCATGCATGGGTTCAAGCCATACCAACCCCCATCCTGTCTCAAATCTGTGAACAAGTTCAAGGAGCAGATGGAAGGAGCACTTTTGGAAGCAAAGGCAGCCCTTGTAAAGGCAAAAGATGACATGGCAACCTATTACAACTGCAAATGCCAGCCAACACCAATGTTCATGCCAGGCCACAAATTATACCTCGACACAAGTGATATTTGCACCAATTGGCCATCCAAACAGGCAACTTGGCCCCTACCTTGTCGAGGAATGAGTGGGGTCTTATGCATACCAACTTTGACTCCTGAGAGCCTTGAGTTATCTTAACCCTGTCTTCCTGGTCATCAAACTTACCCCAGCTCCAGCTGACCCCATCCCAGGTAGATGACAGCCCCTTCTACCACAACCAATCCTCATTGATGAAGAGGAACACTTCAAGGTCAAACAAGTGCTCAACAATCAGATGAGAGCAAACTAGCTGCAGTTCCTCATCAAATGAAAGGGTTATGGCTACGAAGAGAATTCTTGGGAAAATGAAAACAATATCCAGGCCCCCGACCTCGTTGCTGACTTCTACCGTTGGCACCTGGGTGCCTCACATCCAATCTGCATCATGGAAGGGTCTACCTTCAGATATCGCACACCAGTTTTGCCTGTAGGGATCAATGCATTGGGGATGCCATATTCTAGAGAGGGGGTGATGTCAGGGGAACCCCTGACAATGAATCCCAACCGACACACCCCACCCGTACTTCATACCCATGGACCAAGAACTGTTCGGCCCACTCACGGAAGTCCCAAATGAAATACTCACCAAACAACCATCACCACTGGTAGCCACCCTTCAGGAGTGTCAACCATAACTATCAGCTCTCCTCTTGTCAGTCGCTCCCAGTGTCGGGACCCTGGTCAGCACGGAGAATGATACCTGGTATAGCATGGATGTTATATCTGCGATATAACTCCGACATCCCAGACATCTGACATAGGGCGCTACGAAGGAACCCTACTCCGAATCAAGTCTGAACCTACATTGCCGTCTCCGAGCCCCACCAGCATCGTTATTCTTGGACCTTGGACATCTTCCCTTTTTGTCGAACAATAGTCTTATTGTAACACCAATGTATATTCTTCTTGTACTCTGCTTTCGTTCATCTTATTGTTCTCTTGATCATTCCTAATTAGTTACAATAAGAATCACATGTATAAATACCTCCAGACTTCTGTACTATACCTTAGTTCAAATATCGACTTGTATTCCCACTCACTCTTGAACTCCAAAGACTTATCTTCTCCGAACCTCTGAAATAAAGGACTGACAATTGAGGAGGGCGAAACATTAAAGTTGAAGCCAAGTCCTTATGACTCCGAACACATGACTCGGACCGACTTACGTCAGCTCGGACCTGATACAAACTCGGACTCTAACAGTATATTCGAACTGACACTCCTGATCGTCTATGAGACACAGTGAACGAATCAGAGCCGTTCAAAGACTTACGGAAGCTTTGGTACACCGCACATCTCTAACCCCAAACTTACCTGCCACAGAACCCGACGTCCATATGCCACCAAACCCTTCACCAGCCCCAGACCCACCATCCGAACACTTGTCAAACCCGCTCCAAGAGAACCCAATGCCACCCTCGGACGACGCTCCTGGTGAAGCCAACTTGGCAGAAGCCATCACCATGTTAGCCAAACATCTGTCCAGCTCAAAGAAATCATCAGCTCGGACCATGATTCGAGACCCCGACCCCTTCGATGGCTCTGACGCCAAGAAATTACAACTGTTCCTGGTGCAGTGTACCTTAAACTTTCGAGACCACCCTGACGCCTTTGATTCTGACAGTGCCAAAGTAACCTATGTACTATCGTATCTAACGGGCACTGCCTTGGACTACTTCAAACCCAGTCTCTCCTCCGAAGAAGACCCCTACTGGCTTTACAATTATCAAGAATTTGTCTCTGAACTCAAAGCCAACTTCGGCCCCCACGATCCAGAAGGAGAGGCCGAAACTGACCTCAAAGCCCTCCGAATGCGTGACAACCAATGCATCACAAAGTATGTGGTGGAATTCAACAGGCTCGCTGTTTGCGTTCAGTGGGGAGACTCCGCACTCCGTCGCCAATACTACAACGGCCTACCCAATAGGATCAAAGATGAAATCGCTCGTGTAGGAAAGCCCGACTCCCTACTACAACTACGACGACTGTCTCAGTCGATTGACTCTCGTTACTGGGAAAGGCGCTCTGAAATGTCTCGGGAAGCCTCCACATCCAAAGCCCCTGAACGTCCATATGACAGGAACAGGGCACCAACGGCTCCGATCACCAGTACAAGCGCCAGACCTTCGAACCCCAGCCAAACCCCAAATAAGCCAACCTTGGACATGAGCACGAAACTCGGCAAAGACGGCAAACTCACACCTCAAGAATGACAACGCCGTTTCGAACACAACCTCTGCCTGTTCTGTGGAAGAACCGGTCATGTAGCAAAAGAATGTCCCAAGTCAACCTCCGCCACCGCCAAAGGATGTGCGACTACTATCGTAGAAAGCACGACCGAGGCAACGATCTCCGAAGTAGAAGATACCTCGGAGTCAAAAAATCTCTAAGCAGCCCTTCGACTCCAGCATCAGTTAGGGGCTGCGCTGAACCCAATGATGCACCAATGGAGATGAGACTCAACGCATCCGCTCTTTCCAGTTCGAACTCCTTAACCATCCGTCTCCACCTTGAAACCACGTATATTGACACTCAAATAGACTCAGGATCTACTCATTGCTTCCTGGACTCTGACTACGCTATAAAACATCAACTCCGAACCTACGACATCACTCCGATTCCACTATGACTCTTCGATGGCTCCTCCAACTCCGTAATTCAAAAAGCCATCGACCTCTGTGTTCGCTTCCCAACAGGGGAGCAGCACACCATTACGTTCTACATAACTCTATTGGATTCTAGTTGCTCGGCAGTCCTTGGACACAACTGGCTCACCCACTACAATCCGTTGATTGACTGGGTATTGGGCAGTATATCGTTTGGCTCTCCGACCACAACTAATCTCCAGGTACCATCCGAGCCAGCAGCTACGACTCCGTGCTCATCCGAAACTCCGTCCCCTCCGAAACCACAGCTCGTGGCGCCAAAAGTTGCTCTAGTCAACGCAGCAGCTTTTGCCTGAATATCAAGAATGGAAGGTACACAAACCTTCCAGCTCTTCCTCTCCGACTGCCAAGACTCCGAAGAAGGTCCGATAGACCTGAGTAACGTTCCGAGCGAGTACCACAAGTTCAAAGACGTTTTCAGCAAAACTTGGGCCAACACCTTAGCCCCTCACCAACCCTATGACCTCA